>JANRGW010022836.1:0-21194 GCA_024733675.1 Psilopsiagon aymara
ATGACACACACACACCACGCACGTCCGCGCTCCCGCCGGCTCCGGAGCGGCTGCCGCCGTGCTATCCTCTCCCCGGGTTACCCCCTCCGCCCCGGGCCCTCGTCGGCCCTCCACCCGGCCAGGGATCGCCGGCCGCCTCGCCTCGCCCCCCGCGCCGGGCGGGAGCGCGCTCCGCGCCGCCGCCTCTCCGTTGCACAATCGGGGCCGGGTGGAGTAACTTCGCGGCTAACTCGGAAAAAATGCCGAGGTGATGAAAGTTTTCTTTTTGTTGGGCTTTTCGATTGTTGGTTTTGGACTTGGTGGGGTGCCCCCCCCCCCTTTTTTTTCCTTTTGGGGGTAGTGGGGGTGGGTTTTCTGGTTTTTGTTCTTTTTTCAAACCTCTTCCAAGGAAGAAGGCTCCCGACGTGAGGCTGCACTTGGGGCAGCGTTTTAGGGTTTCTCGGCGGCAGCACTTCGGGTTCGGGACTCGCTGAGATGTAATTGCAAACGCCATGGAAGCGCAGTGGCGTTACCGGGAAGTCGCTGTTGATCTGTGCTCTTTCGCGAGCTACGTGGAGCGTTTACATATTTCAGGAGCTGAGAGGAGTTTCTTGGACATCTCTTAGCCTGCCAAAATGGCAGAAAGTCAGCGTGTCCTAAAATCGGTGAACTAAACTTCCGTGCGCAAAACACCTTTTAGGGGCACTGTATGGAGTTTGCCGTCTATTAGCCTTACTGTGCTTTTACATCACTTTGGCAGAGCTTGTGGGCACATTTTAGTCAAAAAGAGATTATTTATGATTTATTAGTGAAAGGATAGTTCTGCCGTCCCTGAAAATTTTGAATCTATTCTGGATTAGCGCTAGCTAAGGGAGTTGTCTTTGAATTAAGGCTGTGCTCTCACAAGAATTTCAAAGCAGTTCCTTTTGAATCTGCCATCAGAACTTGTTCCCCTGTTAATACATCCACTAATGTGGATGATATCACTTGAGTTGTAACACAGCTAGGATCCTCCCTGGTATGCTTTGTCATCAACTCATGCTTATGAAACACACTCAGGCGCTGCAGGTAAGAATTTGTTGTCAAACATGAACGGAGGCAAACCCCCACTTAGGTAGTCATCTGGTGGTCAGAACCTTAAAGCAATTCAGCATGACTCTTAAATCAGTAAGTCATCTCTTCAACTTTAAGGCCTTGGCCTGTTGTGTGCAGTGTCTTGTCCTTGCAGTAGTGTACTTACTGGTCCTTACACTCTACAGTACTGTGTGGTAAGAAGCGTCTTCCTTTGCCCAGTGCTGGAGTTTAGAATTGGTGGTATGCTTGTGTTAGGGGTTTTTTTGTTTGTTTTAGTTTGGGGTTTTTTTTGTGGTTATGGGTTTGGCTTTTTTTTTTTTTTTTTTTTTTTAAGAGGTGCTATTTTTAATCTGTTTACACTGTTACAAGGTACTCTTCCAAGTTCATACATGGCTTACAGTTTTGATTATGTATTTGCCAACCTGGAAAGTGACATTTTGCTAAACTGAAACCACTGCTTGCAGATTGCTTTCTTCCCAAGCATGGTTTCCAATACGAGTGTTTACTGGGATTGATGCTGAAATCCAAAGATAGCAGGACCAACTTTACAACAAGACAGTTGTGAATTTAGACTTTAATCCTGCGAACCACTAAGGCAGTGACGGGATCCCCTGTCTTCCAGTCATAAGGTCACAAGTCAGACCTTGAAACTCTCCACTTCCTTGTAGTACGCTGTTGGCACTAGATCACAACAGGCTAAAGAGAGATCAGGACCTCAGAACATTGTAATCACACACAGCTGATTTAGTCCTACTTGTGGTATTACCTGTCAGGACTAGAATTTGTTGTCTCCTGCCGCAGATGACATCCCAAATGCATCAGTGAAGGTTTTTTTGTCTGTTTGGCTGATTTCCTCAGTGAAATATACTTATCAAGCAAACCAAAATTTTTTTATTATACTGCGTAAATCAAGACTTTCAGAGTGTGTTAGTGTGTGTAAATTTAATCTGAAGTATGTTACACATTCAGGATGCGTCAACTGCTACTTAACACATAACTGGCAAATTCTACTTTTGGTTTGCAAATGAAAGCACATGAGTATTTCTGTGTTATGCACTGAGTTATCTACTTCTGGAACACCCTTTCTGAAGTACTCTCTGGACTGAAGTAGTTGTCAGGTACATAGCCATTCCCAGAGAGTTTGTTATACTGGAGCTCGTGGTCGCATCTGTGCCATCTGCTCTGAGGGCAGCCTGCATTTGATTGGCAGAACTCTGCTTTTATTTGTACGGCTTGCTTTGTACAAGAGTGGCAGTTGTTTTATTATAACAGGCAACTGCTTTTGCCACGGAATAACGTGAATCTACATCTTAGCTGTTTCCTGAGGGTGATTTTTTTTCCCCAACTTTTTTTTTTTTTCCCAATTTTTAACATATTCATGTTGATTTATGAGCTTGTGTCTGAATGCTTGACACATGCTTTTGGCATTTGGTATTGGTCTGTAGTGTCAAGTGGTAGCTGCTAAATGCGCATCCTGTAATTGCTGCAGCATGTTGACACTTCCGCTTCAAATGATGATGATGACCTGGTAGCAGGGAAACATTTTTGTAGGAGTATAGAATTGGGAATGCTTAAAATTGAGAAAACGTGGGGATATTACATCATTGATGCACATCCATTTTGTCACTGCTATTTGCATCCATTAGATGAGGTAGCATAAAAGGTCTGAGTGGTGGTTTTGATAGGCTAAAAGTAGAATTAATACTGGAGATTAATAGTATTAATGTAGGAGATGTATGCATGAAATGTCTCATCTGAAAATCCTTAAAAAACCCCTATGTCAACTATGCTTTATGTCCATTTAGTTAAGCAGCTTGGCATCATTATGTCAGGGTATTTTAGTAGGAAATCTTAGGTGAAGTTGGCATCTGGGAAGCTAAGGGCTGACGGTGCAAAACCATTCATTGATACTTCAGTTTATGTTGAAGGCTTCCATTGGCCCTGGTGAAGTGGAGAATAACTATTTTCCTCAGGGCCATGGCCTCCAGTGCTACTGCTACCTATATAATTAATTGCAGCTTTAACCCCATTCCTGCAGAGGCTCGTAATAAGAAATTCTGCTAACCCTTGTGATAACCATTATATTTTTTTGAGATTGGATGTAATACAGAGCAATGAAGGCAGCATGGAATTCTTTATCAGTTTAACCAAAGGTGTAGCTTCTGTAAAGGTGATGTAATTAAAGAGTTCTAGAGCCCGCTTATGACTTTTGTTTCAAACTGCTACTTATTTCCTTTTAAACTTTGTATGAAACTGAAAAAAACCCCAGTAAACTAGAAAAGCTGTTTGGGATTATATTTTCTTCTCTGGATGAACTTACAATACTTTATTTTTGCAGAGTCTTGGATTTAGTTTGCTGGGCTTACTCAATAACTTGAAGTTACATGATTGATCTTATGCATTGAATGAGTATTTAGAAGACTGGAATTGTCTGTTCAGGGGCTCAAAGCTAATCTCAACTAGCTAATGAAACACATTTCATGATCTTAGTTAAAATGCTTTAAACCTTTGTGAATCATATCTGTATGTATTGAATTTCCTGTTTTACTTCAGTTACTTATCCAGGGGTAGACCAAGTCTTGCCTCAAGTAGACACAGTAGTGCAGCTATGTCAGTCACTGGTTAGAAGGGTCATGTTGAGCCAGAAGGCAGTGATTCATTTTAAATATTCCAATGTCAGTAATGGAGTTTGGGAAGCACTAATATTGAAGAACTTCAGTCTTGTTTAAAAGACCGAACAAAATTACTCAGTGTCAGATGGAAGCTGTCATCGCTTAAATTCTGTTTAAGATTTAGCTTATCCAAATGGTCAGAAGTGATGTTTATACTATGAAATGAATATCAGTAAAATAGAAAAATTGCTTCTTAATTGGGTAGGTTTGATACTCATAGTCAAGTCCAGCATTTACTGTTATGGTCTTGGACATGTTTTAAGAACTGGTTATTTTTAATGAGAGGAAAATTGATGCTTCCTTAACTAGAAAGTTTGGACTGCAATAGCTCAAGATTTCTCCTGTTAATTTGGCACTAGGCTGTGAAACAAGTTCCCAGTCAGCACAGATCTTTAAATACGTGCATTGGAATGGGGAGAGAAGGGGATTCTAATCTCAAGTAATTTGCAGAATTTTGCAGAGATTAATATTCCATTAGATGGGTACTTCTTGCAAACCTTAATAAAAACAGAGCTCTCCAGTATGTTAAGGATTTGGGTGGGGTAATGTACAGGGTAAAAGGTTGGCCAGTCAATGTTTTCTTTATGATCATTCCAGCTTTTAAAGATTTGCTTTTGAAAGTAAGCTGGTGCTTTTGCTATTATTCCCTGTTTGAGTTTCTTCTACAGAAGAGCTGATGTAGAGCTCCATAGAATGAGCTCCCTTCAACAGCCTCCCCAGTCTGTAACCAGCTCTGGAGCACTAATGCCTTTCTTTGTGCACACACATCAATGAAGGAAGGAGGGGGGAAGGATGTAAACAGCTGTAAGTAGCAGCTGCTGAATACAGAGCAGTAAACTGCCTCTTGCCAAAGGCATCGCTGTCCCTTGTGGAGGCCTCCTCTAGCATGGCTTCATTCCTACCTGGGAACGTTTTCTCTGTATCCACTGGGTTGAATGGTTAATGGAGAGAAAGGGTGGAGGTTCTTGACCATGTCTGAGATGTCAGGTGACAGCTGGTAAGGAGTGGAAAAGGGTAGAGCTTTTGTGTAATTCAGATTAGGGCATCCATACACAATCTCCAGTAGTACTTTGTTGCAAATATTAAGGTTTTGCCACTTTTAACTGCCTGCCCTGTGTTTTTTGCATAGGTCCCTCCCCTGTACATCAGAGCTGGTGAATGGGAGTGTGTGGTCTCCACATCAGCAATAGGTCTAGTATTTCATTATAAGCTGACTCTTGTTGATAGTTTAGGCTGTGATGTTGTAACTTACATTGAAGAGGCTGAGTGACAGGCATGTGTTCTCTCCTGTGACTGATGTGATGAAGTATCCTGCCAGAAAAAATAAATTAGTGTGAGAAATGAAAGGAGCAGTGAGAATGTAGATATGATTGCAGTCAGCATTGCATTTTATATGTAGTTGCTGTTTTGTGAAGTTGGCTTTACCAGAGTAGTCTTTAAAACTGTGTTGCGTTGCTCATGCTGGACAGTTTTGTAAACTTCCTGAATCTAAATTTAACACCTCAGACTCAAGTGCAGGAGCTTTTATAAAGCTTTTATTTCAGTGGGCAGTTCATGGGGCAGTGAATGTGGTAGGTAGTATTGGGGAAGCCTTGCAACAAAAAATTAGTTAAAAATTGCATTCACAAGTTTAAGTTGGTGTTTATGCCTTTGGCAACCCTTCATAAAACACTTGGATGTAGATGAGATTTAATGCGGAAAAATGAGCTAAACAGCATTGCAGGATGCAGGACTGGAAGCTAAAGAGGTAGAGGGGATTTTTATGTGTTTTGTTTAGACATTGTTCAGAGCCTTCTTACCAACAGTAAGCTTTAGTATTAAAATTCTGAATACAGGAAGCCTTTGTTCTGAACCTTGTCCCCTTGAGATGCATGATATGACAGACATATTAAAGATCTCCTGCAGCTTTTTCCAGTGTAATTGTAATGGTTTTTTTTACTATGGTTTTAAGAAAGCAAGATGGGAGGATTGCAGACTGCTTTGCAAATGTTAGGGCCTAGTGGAAAAAGGAGGAAACAAATGTTTAATCCTTTCCACAAGCATCTGGACACCAGAGTTGCAAACTGAACTGAGCACAGATGCTAAAGAGCTTTGGGTTTTTCCAGTGGAGGGCATGAGGATTGTGTTAGGTGCCCAGTGAACTTTAAAGTAAGCTTTCTCTATAAACTGGACTTAGGTTGGCCGTCACTTCTGTGAGCTTTTTTAGGTTTCTAGTAAGTGTGTGTTCTGTTCTTGTGCAATAAATATTTCCCAACATTTGCTGACCTATTTGAATAAAAATGCCAGATAATTCTCTAAATCAGATATCTGCAAAATTTGTTTTTCCTTTTAACCTTAATTTCTTTTTTGAATAATGTAGAATCTCCTGAATGACAGTTTGCCAGATGAGCAGTGGCTCCCTTCCATTCACCTAATTCAGACTGTGTTCTGCTCATAAATACAGTTTCAAGCACTTTTTCCTTAATTATATATATTTAGCATTTTAAAGACTTGTAGAAATCGGAGTTGTCTAGATAGCCAAGGTAGAACTCAACTGTAAGAGCAGCTGTGCTCCAGAAACAGGCTTTGTTTGTATGTTTCCTTGGGGCTTTTTATACTCCCTTGGCTCAGAGTGAGTTGGTTTTGTGTGTAGCTACCTAATCCTATAGACAGGCCTTACTTTTGTATCTCCACCGCTATCTGTTCAAAACACAGAAGCATTATGAAGGGTAATTATGCACAACAGCATAATATGGTGGGGTCATTGTTCAGTTATAGATAAGCTGTTACAATCATCCTTATGTAGTTGTGTTCATAGACTGTACCCCTGTGGTATATTGCAGTAATGTTTACATGCATCTTAAGATTTGCATTAAGCGTGGACTGGTAAAAGACAAGCCTGCTTTTTAAAAAGGAGAGGTGGTTTTGACTTTATAAAAGGAGAAATGAGAGTTCACTAGGTTAAATAGTTAAATTTCAGAATAACATGTCAGACTATGTCTAAAAATGAATTTACCACGCTGATTACAGACATGTTATTTGTTAGAATATTAATTTGGTAAGTTTCTATTATATGATACTCCTTTCCGTATATTTTATTGCGAACATGGAGAGTTCTTGTACTTTTATTCAGAAAATTCAGACTTACTGAGGTTAAATTATTAAGGCTGCATGTGATTTTTACAAAACACTTCATTATCCCGTCCCCCAAATTGTTGTTTGTGGAAGCTTGGCAAACTCTGAGAGGCTTCTGTCACATGGAGTCCAGGGCAGTGCGCAGAGGTGCTACTTCTGGTTGATCCATCAAGCGCTGGTGGCTGAGGTTCCACTGTATGTGTCCTTGGCAAGCTGTGGGCAGCCTGTAGGAAGGCTATCAGCATAACACTGCCAAACCCAAACATCTGACAAGTGTTAATCTGTGTGAAGTTGTCTATCACAATGCCAAAATCTCATGCCTAAGTAGTAGTCGTCAGGCCAGAGTGCCTTACTTTGACTGTAAACTTCTTTCCAAGTACATCACTTCATATTTGTCTATACTGAATTTACTGTTCCTTTGTTTTTCTTTGTTTTCCTTCTGTTTTGTTCAGCTAGGTGCTTCTTGCAGTTTCTCTTGTGGCTGGTTTATGCTAGTTACCTTCTCTGAAGGCTGCATTGTAGTCCTGGGTCATAGAACCAGAGATCATTGTGGGTCTTGCAGGGAAAATCTCCATGTGAAGGATATGCTTAATTTCAGGGCCCAGTATTCAAAAGCTTGGAAAAGCCAGGATTAAAATACCTGGTCATTGAATGGATAGGTGGTTAAGCAGTGTTTCACTTTTGCTTTCAATGATGTGCTTCAGTCAGTGTGCACAGCCCTTATCCTACACTGAGCATGTGTTTTTAATAGCACTGTTAATTTCAGGGAATGTTATTTGCCGTAATACCTTGGAATTGATGTGTGTAAAGCAGGCAGATTTTCTTGAGTAAGACTGTTGTTGTGGGTTTTGATTACTCTGGGGGGAACAAGCCATACCTTTGAGTTCAGACCATAAATATAGGTGTGTAGTTGCCATCCTTTTTGTGCTGAGTGACTTCAGTGGGTGACCAGGAAAAGCGAAGCTGGTAACTGAGCTCCCTTTCCAGTTGGATCTGTCCAGCTACAGAGGTGAACTCTGCAAAAGGTTGGAATACAATAGACATTTTAGCTGTGGTAACTTGGAAACTTGCTGAAAACCATTACCTACATTGTACACCTTCCAAATTTCAGAACAGAGGAGAAAAGCTGTAGACAATAGTCTCATTCACAAAGGGCTTGTGTACTGAAAGGCAGGTTCTTCGGAAAGATATCGTGGTCATCTGAGTAGTTGCATCAGTGTCGAAGCGCATGCAGTAACTAACAGTTGCACAGCAGTGTGGCATTTCCTTCCTCGAGAGGCCTAAACCGTGGATATTTCTAGGTTTTCTTTTTAATATGCAATTATGATATTGTTGCTATATACTGTACAAACAGTACATGGTGTGTATGTAGCCTGAGAAGTCCAGTACTAAAGGCTTGAGAAAGGAGAACTGTGAAAAGTAGAACCAGCAGCATTATCAAGATAGGGATTATTTTAACTGTTACATTCCTGGTCATGTTTTTGGTTTCTTAAAAACTGTCCCGTGCTTTTTGGCCCTTGCTGTTTTCTTTGACTGCCCTTCATGTGTTTTCTCTGCATGTTTGCTCTAATGTCCTTTTGTAAGTGACGGGAACGTACATATTTCAGAATTAAGCAGTCATGATACATTTTTTTTTTCCGTTTAATAAATGTTATCCAAAAGGCCATCTTATTTGAAACTGATAATTTTCTACTGTTTACACTTGTCTTGTGATGTGTATCATGCCACTGCTTCCTTACTCAGCTTAAAAATTCACGTTGTGTTCTTTCAGACTGTATTTTCTGCTTCCAGGAGTAATTAATTTTCATGCTGAAGTGAATGTTGCAAATGCAGGTGTGTGGGATGAGGCAGTAGTTCTTTGCTGGTTGACACTTCTTAATCTTCAAACAGGCTTAAATGTTCTTTCCCTCCCTTTATAGCTGCTTTCGATCCTTCCTTCTTTTCTAAAGCTGTTTTCATCTGTGAGCTAATGAGTAAGACTAATGCAGTGATGAATTTTTGGATGCTTAGAGTTGGAAATATCCTGTTTGACATAACATCAGACAAGGACTCTAATAAAGTGTTGATTTTTGCTTGGCTTAAATGTTCTTTATTTTCTTTAATTTGAGCTTAAGATTTTATTCGTTTAACCTTTCCTGCCCTCCAAGGCAGAACTTAAAGCAAATCAACCCCTTTTTTTCTATTACGCTTTCCTGATTGCAAACCAGAAAGTTGCAGTAAATGATTTCAACATAATTCTGTTACAAATCAATATTAAATTTAACTCTTGAGTTTATGCCTGTGGAGGAAAATGAGTGATCTTCTGAAGCTCTGGTGGGAGTGATCCTCTGCCACTCTGTATTTAAGTCAGCTGCTACTAGCACTAAAAATGAGCCCAGGCTATTTCCAGCTTAAACTGGAAAAATGTAGCAGTAGTGCCACAGGGAGTATGAATGCTGACAAATGGGAAGGAAAGGAGCTGACGCAGATGCTGCTCTATTTGGTATCTTGCAAGAGTCAGTTTGGTGTGCATCAGGCTGTCATTTCTTACTGAATTTGATGAGGCCTAAAAGCATCTGTGAGAAAAGCGGCTAGTTCCTGTAAACATTTTCCTTCACTGTCTTGCTCGTGCATATTTGGGTGAGGTATCCTTTGTAATTTTTCAAATTTTGTCCTCCTTTAAATGGCTTCTGTAATCTTCTAAATAGCTGCTAGGAAGGAATTGTTAGAAAGTTTTTAGCAGCTTTTGTGTAAAAAAAAAAAAAAAAAGACACTTTTGAAGTTTATAATAGTATTTTATTCCTGCATTCACACTCAGGTCAATGTTTTAGATCATCATAGAATGGTTAGGGTTGGAAAGGACCTTAAAATCATCAAGTTCCAACCCCCCTGCCATGGGCAGATGCCTCACACTGTTGCCCAAGGCTCTGTCCAACGTGGCCCTGAGTGACAGGGGTGGAGCGTTTATCGCTTCTTTGGGCAGCTGGTTCCAGTGCCTCAACACCCTCACGTGAAGCATAGGCAGTGTTTTCTGTTAATTATTATATTTATGAAAACCAAGCAGATTAGTTAGCATCTGTAAACATTTTTTCTTGAAAATACTGGTTTAAGTTTTTTTGTTAGCTTTTTGATGAATCTATAGGGAAAGAGAAGAGAGAAGATTAAGAATGGGACTGTTTCAGTAATAAAACTACATCTTTCTGCTACAGACCTTATGTGAAACTGGCAGAAGACCCTGGTGCTGAATTTGTGTTAAAGCAGGTCTGTCTGCTGCAGTGGCGGGTACTGGTGCTGTATTTCCAAATTGTTGTTAAGTCCTCTCTCAGTTTTCCAAAACTGTTGCAAAATTGTATGTGTATTGCTTCCTGTATATGCTGCATTGCCATTGTCCTCTAACAGTAGCATTGATGCGTACTCCTTAAAGAGTGTTTAAATCTGTAACATGCTAAGTGACTAATCATCCTTGTGGAGAGGTAGGAACTGTCACAACTTTATATTTGGAAACTGGGACACAGAAATGGTGATCTGCTGGAGCTATACCGGAAACCTCTGGCAGTGCCAGAGACTACTAGTCACGGTTGAAATTCAAGACTAATCCTTTCCGATAGGCATATAACGCATCACTCTGAACCAAATTTGTCTTTCTGTTTCTATGCAAAGTCATTGGAATTTGCTGCTTGGGTGATTATTTATATATTTTCTTTAGGCCTCCTGTAAAGTGAAAAACTATAGTAGCTGACTCCAAGGAAGTGTGGGTTCTGCTTTGGAGGGGGGTTTAAGACAGCTTGGAATGCGACCTAGTGTACGTCTTGGTAAAGGAAGGCACTACTGAAACTGAATGTAAACCAAAAAAAATAAGTAAAATGGAAGTAAAACAAAAAATAAGTATTGGAGCAGAAGGAATATTAGACGCGTGAAGCCCTTACATATTTAAACTTTACAGAATACTTAGCTTCTACAATTCTCGTTAACCTCTGTAAAATGAATCAACGGGGTTTTTACCTTCTTCATGAGAAATGGGGGAAAGCAGGGGAACAATTGAGCTGGTTTCTTAAAAATCTACCATCTTTAATTGACTCATGGAAATGGTGAAGCTTGGTTTGGATGTCAGGAGTTTTCAGATGCAGTGTTTTCCTGATGCAGAGTCGCTGCCCTTGATTGTTGAGCTGAGAAGGAAGGGTGCTTTATGTTTCTGTTGCTGAGTGGGAAGCTTTAAAAAAATAATAACAGAAAAAAAAAGAGCTCCTCCCTTTCATTGAATGAAATGCTTCAACTGTGCTCCAAATGTCAGCCCATGTGCCTCTCTCTGCTTGTTTAGTTGACAGTTATTCCAGTTTGCGTCTTGGATGCAGCAGAGTTGTAGTTTTTAAAGGGGGTGCTTTTTAAAGGAACACAGAGAGAACTTTTTTCTGCCTTGTTGCAAAAAAACCTCCCTCTTTTTGTGTAGCTGGGAAGTGTCACAGGCTTACCAAGGAGGTGAAATAGGCCTGGTGTTCCTGTAAGCAGACAGAACTTGCCAGCGCTTGTTTCACATTTGTGTGAGTTATTCCACAGCACTGTGCACTCTGCTAAATCAAATAGCTTTACTGCAAACGTTTTTCTTCTGACCATAGTACTTAAGAGAAGCCTTATTTTTTTTTTAACTTGGTGGGTAAATTACTTGCTCTGTAGTTGAAATACAGAGTGGTGTATTATGTTCCTAACCTTATCTGTGTTTGAACTGCTTGGAACTGCATCAAATTAGGGTTGTTGGGGTTTCTTACAGAAGTGTTTTGGGCCAGACAACACTTCAGTCCTTTAGCTTAGGAAAATCACTGCTTGTTTGTTCTCTAGAACAGTTCAAGTGGTTAAAAGGGGTAATTCCGGTTGTGTATTTTGAAATTACTAGAGACTGGAATGTTGAAACTCCCATGTTTCAGCTTGTAAATTATTCTTAATTTACTGAAGCGGAGTTTTGCACATCTTTTTCGCCAGAACCTAGTAAATTTAATGTTAGTTTTAAATTTGCAGTCCTACTTATGTTTACTTTTTCCAGTTGAATTTACTTTATCTAGCTGAATTAGAGAGACACTCTAATTTTCCTGCTGAGTTAACATACTTTATCAAGTACCAATTTCTTGTTTCTTTGAAGACAGTAGTACCTTTTGAAAAGCTCTCTAGTCTAATGCACATACCTCTAACAGTCTGCTTTATGCTGATCTTTTCTTGTCTTAATGCTATTAATTTTTGTAATTTTCGTAAAATGTGTGAAGAGGCTTTTCATGGCTCTTAGTTCCTGTGATAGTTCTTAAAAAATAGGATCTGTTCTTCTTGCCAGATTAAATCAAATAATTCAGTAATAACTACACAGGTGCATTACACCAGTAATGTTTGTGTCTTTCTGCTTATTCAATTGGTACAGTTTATTTTAAGGGACAAAATATCTTTTTTTTACTGTAGTTTTTGGAAATGATTGCTCATTCTTAGAAGTGGATAATATAGATTAAAAAATAAGCCCGATTAACAAAACTTTCTGCATTTCTTAAATGGGGGGGAACCAAAGCACAGGCCCCCAAAATCCACTGAAAAACATTAAAGAGCTTTCTGTGTGAAGGTTATTTTACATTTGTTGTTTGCCTTTGCATGGATAATGTAAATCGACATAGCAGTCCTTTCCAGAGGGTGCTGAACAACATATGAACCTAGTAAATGATATTTTATGGCAGAAGTAAGTCTGTCATGGGGACCCTCAGTAATAACTGCAGTGTAGAGAAATGTACTATAAATGGATTTACTGTGCTCATTTGGAAAGAGCTGTTGCCCACACTTCCAAAGAAAAGCAGCAGTGAAATGAACTGTAATATTAACTTCATTCTGCCATTGCTTATCAAAACTGATAAAATTCCATTTTACATAAGTCTGGTTACTACATAACCAGGGCAAAACTGAAATCTGTTTTTTTATATTTGGGAGTGGGGTTTCTTGGAGTTTATGCATGTCTGCATGTTGAAGTAGTGTTATTCCCTGTGTTTGCAGCAGTTGTCTTATGAAAAGCAAGATATCTTGTGTTACATAGAACTTAAATTTATTAATATTTTTTTCTCCTCATTTTATGTTGGCTTACACATACGAGATTTTTAGCAGGTGCAGAATTTGTGAAACTTAAAGGATGCATCTTAGGATATTCCCAGGCAAAACAGCTGTCTGCTCTGAGTATGTGTGTTTCCAGCATAACAGATATGCATGTGTTTCTTTAATTTCTGGCAAAGTAGTGGAAAGTTCTTGTTTTAATTACTTGTGTAGATTTGTAGCAAAATAATATATGGGAGAGGGACTGAAGGTTTTCCCTTTTTTCTCATGACTTCTAGGTGCCTTGACAAGTGCAGATTTATAGAAGATCCTGAAGCCATTTTTAGATTCAAAAGAGAGCAGGGCAGAGGGAAGATACCTGTTACCTACTTCCAACTGAAAGTATAAATGTAATTTAAGAAGACACTGTCCAAACAAGTAACTTGTAGAACATTTAAACAAATTAATGCTGAGCTGCTTTGATTCATCCCTGAAATCTCAATACTGCACAAGGAATTTTCCATCTGAAGTTTGTGGTGCCCTCTGTAATGGGGAGGGAATTGCTTCTGCAGCTCAGTTACTCAGAATTGTAAAGGCATAGTTGTCTTAAATGCGTAGTTTAAAATAAAAGATACAGATATTTTGCCTGATTCCAACACTTGTCATTCTTTTTCATTTTCCTGTCTGCTTAACTCTATGCAAGATACATCCCTGCTAGAGATAGTGGGGAAGATGAAACTGAATTTGTGTTGTATGGTTTGGTTTTCTTTTTTTTTTGCTTTCTGTTCTAATATCAGATCTTGCATACACTGTGCTTTGTTTTGTGAAGACTGATCAAGAGTTTTTTCTCTTCTCACCTCTCTAAGACTGAATCCTTGAAAATCGTCTATCAGAAAGTGGATAGCCTTTGCCCAGTTCAGGTTCTGTGTCCTGTCTGCTCTCCTTCTGTCCCTTCCTCAGCAGGAGTGTCTTCACAGTAGTGATATTTATTTGGAAAAGCATAGTCATGGTAGCTCTTTGCCTTCATAGCTGGTTTTGGTGGTGGTTGTCTTTTATAAAGACAGTTTTGATACTGATCCTAATAGCTGTTACTGTTCATTCTTCTGTACTTGTATATGGAAAAACTGTTAAGGGTTTTTGCTGGATATGAAGTGCAAATGACAGTTCATTAGCATTCTTTCTCTGAACGGTGTGTTTATTCTTTCTTTTTCTAAAGGAACTTAGTGACTTAGCCCGAGATCCCCCAGCACAGTGTTCGGCAGGTCCTGTTGGAGATGACAGTAAGTAACCCTAAGTTCTGTGCTTTGCTATGCTAACTCAAAACATACCATGCATAGATAATAATGCAAAGTTTTTCTTTTGTAGTGTTTCATTGGCAAGCCACAATTATGGGACCTGTAAGTATTCTAATTCTTGTGATGGAATATTAAACAAGAGTTCTTGTTCAGGAGGAAATGGGGGGTGGTTGTTTTGCTTTTAGTTCTAGAGGCATTCCTTACAGGAAACGAAGGGGGGGAATCAGTCTGATGATACTTACTGCTGGAATGTTTTATGAGAGCATTTCTTACAGCTGAAATGATCTCTAAAGCAATGTTAGGCATTACCAGTCTCTAGGAACTTTGTTAGCATTTAAATTTTTCTAAAATTTGAATCTAGCATGGACTTTGTACTAGAGCTGGTCCTAGTGTCAGGGATTAGTTGGGATGCCTTTGTTTGGATCTTAGAACAGGGAATCCTCATTTGCTCTGGTGTTGTGCACTGAGATCTTGAATGCTTTTAGGATTAGAAGGGGAGAAGTCAGTGAAATGTGATCCAGCTATTACTGAAGGAAAAAAGTCTCTCTTAAATGTTCAACAAGCATCTGAAACCTGAATGTGACCTTTTTCTTGCTAGAGTAAAGCAAGCAAATGTTTTCCTTACTGAAACTTTAACTTGCAAACACTTGACATCTGGAGTTCTCGGGGCTGGTTGTCAGTATTTAGGAGACAAAGCCTCCTGTAATTTGAGAAGACAAGTATTGAATGCCAGTAGACCTGCAGCCACAATATGGTGTTTCTGGTGAGGCCACAAAGGAGAAATTAAATACTAGTGATGCTGAATTGCCCTGACTTAAATTTAGTTACAAGTGTGTTTTTAGGAAGTGGCCATGGAAAATGTACTTATTAGAGGTTCACCTGACTGGAAAAACAGCTTTCCATTCAAAAGTCCCTGGTCCTCATTGACTGCAACTAGGTGCCTCAAAAAGATGAAGTTGTTTAATAGCTATATTCATGCTTAAATAGCAAGGAATGTCCTGCACTATACTGAGCATGATTTTATGTGGCTGGTGTCTACGTGGACATAAGGTATTAAACATCAGTTGAATTTAAATTGAGATTATTATGTTTACCTTCTCCTTCTGGTTTAGTAATGTACAGCTCCTTTTTACCCATATGCTTTTTGTGCTGTCAAAAGGTCTGTGTTCCTGTTTCAAGGTTGGGCAGTATCGGGACAGAAGTGTGGTGTTAGTAGTTCTAGTGCTCCTGTAGTGTGGCAATCATCTGGTCTTCCACCTCTGCAACAGGATATTACACAGGCTGTGATTTTCTAAAATGTAGGAGAGCTTCCGTTGGCTTAACACATTCTAAGAGGGGTTTGTGTAATTGCTAAAAATGTATTCCTGGAAAATGCCCAGTAAAAGGGTTGCCTTCTGGTTCCTTAAGGCCTCACATAGTATCTGTTGACCAAATACAGGAGTTTGCTTCTTGATTGCTAGGTTTTCAGCAGAGATGAGATAGGGTATATATGTTTTCAGGTTTGAGTACCTTGTCTTATGTCACAGAATTTCGTTTTCTGGTATTTATCTTAGATGTGGTTATTTTCTTACACTGGTGAAATGTTCTTACAAGTAATATGAAAATTCAGTTTGCAAATAATTCAGAAGTGTAGTCTGTATATCATTCATTTTCCCAGTCCTGAATCTAGAATTAAAAGCGTGATAGTCTTCAGGTTAAGCAATTGAATAGTTAACTCTATTTCAGAAATTTAGTTATAGTTTCAAGTAAAATTTCTTAGATATTTCTTGTTGTAACTAGTAACTCACACAATTCCTGTTCAGCCACTCCATTTATTCTCTGTTTATTTTCAACTTTTTTACTTCCACATGTTGCTTTACTGCTAATAGTTAACGCCTGAATGAATTACCTCTTAATTGTTTCCTTGGAGCAGGGAACTAAAACAGATTTGATTATGGTGAATTTCTGAATGCAGAAAGGGAGGAAAAATTTACTTTAATCTTGATTTATTGTTTTAGTTGATGTTGCTGGTAGGGTGGTTTCTTTCTTTTGTTTTGGGTTTGGTTTTTTGTTCTGTAAGGAACAGAGTTAGCTGTGTATTCATTCATAGGTTTTCTGCAGGACTGAGTACTGCCTGAGCCAAGGACAAAACTTAGGAGGGAATAGGAGGCCTTTGGAGCTGTCCATGGCCGCTGAAAACTGAATGGCCGCAACACGGAGCTTGAGGTTTTTGAACCTGAGAGGACCCCCACTCTCTTAACACACTTCCCAGAGCCATTTGAATGCTTTTCCCCAGTTGTCCTGGGGGAATTTTCAGAGAAGCTGTTTTCTATGAATTGGCTCCAAGAAGTCCATATGGAAAGTGACCTGTATGTTCTGTATCGTTTACCTTAGGAAGTAGTAATTGAATTTTAATTCTCTCTCTTGGTAGATAAGAGAGAGAGGTCAGTTTTTGAAACAAATTTCCTGTCCTTTAATTTGTTTATAAATAACACCTTGAGTGATATTTAGTTGTAAAGATGGTAATAGGAGAATTATTTGTTTGCTTTGACAGAATGACAGTCCATATCAGGGTGGTGTATTCTTCTTGACAATTCACTTTCCTACAGACTACCCTTTCAAACCACCTAAGGTAAGTACTGCTTTCTCAGTTGTGAAGTCAGTTTTCTTTAAAGAACCAAGTACAGGACAGAAATTGTCACATCTCTGTTACAGTATTGTCCAGTTCTCACTTCTTTTCATGCATTTCTACAGTATGTTAGATGACTAGGTCCCTCTGACTACCACAAGAATGGGCATGTATTTAGGAGCAAATTTGTATGTGTGAATTATAAATGTCTTGGAATGATGTTTGGGTTTATTTCTGTGTTTTTTTTTTTTTTTTCTTATTTGATACAAAACTCATTAGCTTTATATTACTATAATAGAATTATTGATGAACTGTCAAGTATTACATTGGGTTGGTTTATACAAATGTGACACTATGGATAGGGATGAACTTGCTGAGTGCCTAGAATCAGTGGAGATGGTAATTGTTAGAATTTGGCAGTAGTTGTGAGATATACTTAGCTTTATCAGACACTAGCACTGTCTTCTAATTGTCAGTCAACGTGAAAGGTCACTCATTGGAGTGACTGCAATGTTTGAAGTTTTTTAGCTCTGTGATAGTAGTGTTACTGTGGTTCAGACACTTCTGTTGAGTTGTCTTCATCATGATGCAGGCACCTGTGATTCAAATAGAGAAAGGGCAAGTATGAGGCTGTGTTTTAAATAGTGGCTGGAACTAGTGAGAGGTTTTGGCTTGGGTGCGTTTCAATGAATTTGGTGCAGTTTAACTGCTTAATCCTTTTGTTTTAGAGTAAATTAAGTTGACTAATGACTAATGGCTTGACTGAGAAGAAGGGGGGATGTCATTGTCATCATAGACCAAAACACACTCTTCATTTTTGTGTTTTTTTTTTTTTTTTTTGTTGTTGCAGGTTGCATTTACGACAAGAATCTATCATCCAAATATTAACAGTAATGGCAGCATTTGTCTTGATATTCTAAGATCACAGTGGTCTCCTGCTTTAACTATTTCTAAAGGTAACTTTCATGAAGGAGAAATGTTTCCATCTTGTGTTGAATATTGTGCTTTTAGCATTGATTGTTTTGAGTTCTTACCCATCTCTTGATTTCCCTTACTTGTTCTAGACTGTTTTGCCAATTTGATAATGTTATCTTAATGTGTTTTTCATGGATATTTGGGGTTTTCTCTGACACCTTCTGCTGCATGGCTGTTGAAGGCCTTGTCTGGCCACTTCCTTGCTTCAGTATTCTTAGCAGAGCTTATTGCTTTGCTCCCAGAGGAATCCGTCAGCATTGGGATTGAAACAGGCTTGTGGTGGTATATTTGAGTTCAGGCTGGGAAACTGCAGCTATCCATGTAGATGCAGACTTGCATATTAATTTAAAGTCAGTTTAGTAATGAAATCTGCATAGTTTTTTGACTGTGTCGGTCTAGAATTACATGCAGGGTTTATATTGGCTTATCTTCGTGGTAGAATGAGTGAAAAATCTGTTACTGAGATACATTCCTTTCTGCCACTGTGCACTGGCATTGTATTATATCATGAACTGAGCTTACTGATTCTACTTCAGGATAAATTAATGTGCTGCAATAGAAGCTTTGTAGTTTTCCTTATTTTACTATAGTAAAGAACAGTTAATATTCATATATTTTCACTATGATCAAATTTTGGTTTGCCTCAAAGCCGCCGTCACTGTGGCTTCGAAAGACCCATCAAAGTGCTCCTTTGTCTGTAGAACTTGTAATTCCTGTCTGTCAGAGGAATCGGATTATGATTTCAGTGTGCATTCCATACGTTTTAATGCTGTCACTATTGTTTTTCTTTCAAAGCTCCTGTGAGAGTAGAGGATAAAGTCATCATATCTGCCTACAACAGTGTTACTCCTTTACTTTGCAACATACATGTAGTTTTATCAGTGCAGACCAGAGTACTGCTACCTTACATAAGCCAGGAAAAGAATTCAGTCTGATTTGAAAATAAATAATTTGAAGAAGTTCTGAGTTTAGTGACTAAAACCAGGGAATGTGCTGGTCATCGGGATACATAATAACATGATTTTGCTGGCTGCTACATTGCGTCATACTGCAGGGACAACAGTGCTGTCCTCTGTGCTCGCTGACGGCCCTAAGTAAGTGTTGGGAAAGAGGAAACAAATAGTTCTTATGAACTTTTAGTTGTTCTGGGCTTTTTATTTAGAGTGGATTACGAATTTTGGCCTTGTATCAGAAAAAGGCTTTTGGGGTTCTGTCCTGTGCTGACATTATGCTAATGCAAAGATCTGTGCTCCATGGTTTCTGAGATTGTTACACTTGGTTTGCTCCTGAGAATTCAGTTCTTTCTTTATTTTTTGTTACAGTTCTCTTATCCATTTGTTCACTGTTATGTGATCCAAATCCAGATGACCCACTAGTGCCAGAGATTGCACGTATCTATAAAACAGACAGAGACAAGTAAGTACAGAGGCAGAGTTGTGTAAGACTTTGAAAGAGTGCATCGTCACACAGCAGTTGTTGAGTGAGCCTTTTGTGAAAATCTGGGATGGAGAGAACTTGTGTGTCAAAGGAGTACCTGTTCTTGGGAGTGCATAATTTAAAAACAACAGGGTTTTCTCACATATGTGGCAGTATGTCAAAGCATGTATTGCCCAGGGGTTTTTATTACCATGCATAAATAGACTATAGTCAGATCTTCATATTGAGGAAACGCTAGTTTTGTTCTTCTGTTGCTTGCTTTTGGTAGCTGCCTCATTGTGGTGCTCCCTTTGGAAAAAGGCTTCATAACTTTTCATGTCTGTGTTAAAACTTTTTTTTTCCTTTATGTGGTTTCAACATTTTCCACAGATAAAATTATATGAAGTAGATTGGTTTTTTATATAAAATATTAACACTAAATATACTTGTCCAATTAGGTACAATAGGTTAGCAAGAGAGTGGACAGAGAAATACGCTATGCTGTAGGGTAAGAATATCTGCACATTATGGTGCATTTAACAAAATGGAAACTTGTCAGCACTTGGGTGCTGCATGCTGTAAGGCACTGGGTTAACTAACAGATAATTGATGCACCAGTTATATTGAACTTGTATATTTAACAGCTTGATCTGTGGTTAGTGTGAAATGTATTGGCTAGTCACTGTTTCTTACAGATACTGCTCTTGCATGGCCAAAAAGAAAAAAAGATAGTATGAAATAATTACCAAGTTTTGAGACAGCTTGTCAACCAACCTGTTCTGATAAGTATTTGCCCAGATTTTGTCAGAATGTCATTAAAAGTGATGCCCTGTAGCAGGACCTCTTGCATAGACATGAGTGAATTTAGACAATCTAAACTTGAACTTTTTATTCTTCAGCAGCATCTGCCTTCCACATACAAACTAGGAAAACGTATGGGGATTATGTTCTGCTTGTATAGTTGAAAATTAACTTCTTACTGACAAGCATGGAGTTAAGTATAAACTAATTGTGAGCTCAATTCCTTTGGAAGTAGTATAGTTAAATATTCTTTTAATGTCTTTTTTAAAATTTCTTGAGCAATATACTCATGTGGAAAGAAACTATTAGTGTTGTTACTCTTTAAAATGGGAAATTCTACTTTATGTAATCCAGTGACATTATTAACCAAGTAATCTTTACTTATGGCATGCGATACTCTGTAAGCTTTACCTAAGGACAATATTTAAACAAAATGCTCTCCTTGCCTCTCCTGCCCCAGCTAGTTTATTCCTTCCCCTTCAGTACTTTTTCACAACAGATTTCTAGCAGATGGGCTTGTCTTGAATTTAGTGTTTTGTGTAGATGAGAGGATATCCTAGTTACTTCAGGGAGAGATTTTCCATTTTTTCAGTTCCAAGTGTATGTTAGTGTAAGGAGCCTTCTCTTAGTGTGAAGGGAATGAGGAGATGGGTATAAAATGATATATAATCTCTGACTGTTTAGGAAATTCATTTTCATACTGACACCAGTTCCTGTTTTTGTTTGCAGGTACAACAGAATATCTCGGGAATGGACTCAGAAGTATGCCATGTGATGCTACCTTAAAGTCAGAATAACCTGCATTATAGCTGGAATAAACTTTAAATTACTGTTCCTTTTTTGATTTTCTTATCCGGCTGCTCCCCTATCAGACCTCATCTTTTTTATTTTTTTGTTTACCTCCTTCCATTCATGCACATGCTCATCTGAGAAGACTTTAGTTCTTCCAGCTTTGGACAATAACTGCTTTTAGAATCTGTAAAGTAGTTACACAAGAACAGTTGCCCAAGATTCAGAATTTTTTTTTAATGGAGCATGTGTATTATGTGGCCAATGTCTTCATTCTAACTTGGTTATGAGATTAAAAACAAACATTCCTCACTGCTCTAACAGATACTGAAGATATCACCTGCGGGGGGGGGGGGGGACCGTATCCCGTTGGGATGTGGGAATTTGGGATGCGGGAGGAGGGGATGGGAAGCACAGAACCCCCCCCCCCCGTTTGGTGCTGGG
>JANRGW010022836.1:21294-41426 GCA_024733675.1 Psilopsiagon aymara
CTCATCAAAGAAGTAACATTGCTGTAGCAACATCCATCTTGTTCCAAACCTTCCAGTGTTAGAGAACTGAGGTTTTATTATATACTTTTGCTCATAACTGATGTGTCTGGAGAATTGGTACTGAATCTATAGCATCAGCAGAACAGAAAATGTGATGTATCTTATGCATGTCAATAAAGGAATGACCAGTTCTTGTTTTACAGAGAATGGAAATTGGAAGTCAAACATCCCTTGTATTCCAAAAATAGGGTCTAAGAACATTTTTGTAATTCATTTAAATTTTGTTAGGAGGCTTGGAGCTATTAGTTAATCTGTCTTCCAGAACACTGTTTAATATAAGCACTGAATAAATGATGCAAGTTGTCAATGGATGAGCGATCAACTAATAGCTCTGCTAGTAATTGATTTATTTTCTTCAATAAAGTTGCATAAACCAATGAGTTAGCTGCCTGGATTAATCAATATGGGAAACAAAATCTTTTGTAAAAGCAAAGCTGGTTTTTGTATATACTGTTGGGATTTGCCTCATTGTTTAACATCAAATAATGATGTAAAGTTCTATAGAGTAAATCTTTTGCCATTTTCAGTTACAATGCTCAGTCTGTTGCAGGTTGACACATTGATCAGCCTGATGTATGCAGAATTAATAAGCTAACATAGTAGTGTAGCCTTAGTAGTGTGCTACACTTGGTGCTGGGAGCCCAGCGTTCAAGGATGGACTTGGGACCCAGCAGATCAGAAGTGGTGTATTGTGGAGATACTTCCTGATGCACCTGTGTTTGCTGACTGAGAACCTTTTTCTTCACCTTGTACACTTGACAGCTGAAAGATCTTAATGTGGGAGTAATGATGAGGCAAAAAAATATAAAATAAAGTACTGTTTTGATGTGGGAATTGTCATGAGGCTGTGTTGAAGTGACTTTACTATGTGGGATGTTCGTTACCATTGAAAAGGACTTGTTCAGCCATGCTGCCATTTACACTGATGACTATTTTAATGCAACAGACACTTTCTTCATGTCAGGTGACTAAACGTGAATAAAGACTCATTGCTGTTGGATTTTTGTTCTACAAGAAACATTGTCTTGTGCCATTAGTTTATCTTTGCAGCAACAAGGGCATTAAACATCTGGCTCTTCTCTTTCCTGCCCTCTTTCTTCATATTTTCCCTTGTTTGGTTATTTTTTTTGTCTCCATTCTTAAGATCCATAGCTTCATTTTCTCTAGTCCTGTACTATCACTTTATTGTGCATCTGTGACTTCACACTGGCACCACTTTTGCACTGCTTATAGTTATGTACATTCTGATTCCTTGTCCCCACATGGATGTGGAAAGCTAGATGTAAAATAAATGTTAAACCTTAATTTTTATAAAAATTTGAACATGTAGTTTGGACATGGTTTGTTCTGGTTCTAAACTAAGAAAGTGAACTTCTTTTAAAGTGTAGTTGGCTTAAAATTTAGAAACTTGGGCTCTCTTTTAACAGTGCATGCCGCACTGAAGTGACATTCTGAAATATGTTGATGAAGTTGCAGTCCATGCAGTATTTCTGCTTTGCTAACCAAAGATTTTTTTGCTTACACCAGTAGCATTATAACTGAGGTAAAAGTTTATATTTCTAAGCTTGCAAGCATGTTGCTCTCTCCTGTTTGGCAGTTGTGTTCATTTGACGCTTATTTGTCTTGGTGTCATAGCCACTGAAATCATTTATGTGATCAATTAGAAAAATGTTCTGTGAGGTATAAGGCACCAGGCTTTATAAAACTCCAGGAAGTGTGGATGAGCCAGGGTCAGGGAAGGAGAAGATAGTAGGTTGTTACATGGAAGTTGGAAACCTTGTTTGGACCACTATGTTGTCTTGTGCATCCGTAGTGGTCCTTCTGTGATAATTTTCTGTAATTAGAAAGTATGTATTTTGATGAAAGTACAATGGATGAATTGTAGATATTATATATGCATTGCCAGAGGTCAGACTGAGACTGAAGATCTTCATGAAGTAGGAAATAGCAGGTGTTTTGTCCTTGAAGTAGTGTCAGTAGTGTCTTTTGCAGGCTTCCTGCGGAGGTTATATTTGGGCTTGCTTTTCAAGTAGGGGAGCAAGGGGAGGAGGTGGTTAACCATGAGCTAATAAGGAAATATCAAAAGAACTTTAGCATTTTCCAAAACAAAAAGCCTTATTAGTGGTTACCTGAGTGAGTGGTCTACATACCAAAACTGCAGATAGTCTAAAAAAGTGCATAGTACTTGCACTTGGAGGGGGAAAAAAGACTTTCAGTTTGAGCTTCATGTGAAAAATGAAGGGTTTAGGAAACACTGGAGTGAGTTACCCTGACAAACTCAAAGAGTTATTTCAGGATGATGAATGCGGTAATGGTTTCAGAATAGAGAGGCCATCTTTGTTGAGTTCCAAGTCCTGAATTGAACAAAGGTTTTTTTAATAGCTTTTATTTGAGAGTATTTCTGGAGAACAGTGTCAAACCAAGGCACTTGGACTCAACAAGGATGTGACAAAGAAAGAAACTTGTACTTCAAGGCTGTTTCTGGAATAATTTTCTCAAAGATTTTTTGCTATGTTCAAATGGGGTTTGAATTTGACAGCTCAATTCTAGTCAGCTTATTCAGATTTCACTTGGAAAACTTTTAGTGGTTTTAAGCACATTTTTGAGCCTTTTTAGGATGTAGTGTTGCTTAGTGTTATTTTTAACTTTTTCTGTCTGCTGATGCACACAGCATCTTCTGTGTTGGTTAAAAAAATTAGTATAAACACATCTTTATGTGAGTGTAAAAACATCCTACTCAGTTGCACTGTGCGTGGTTTTTATATAAAGGCTATAGATGCTGACTCTGAAGTCTGCCTTTAAGCAGACCACAGCAGTAAGGTCTGATTGCTATGGAGGTATGGAACTGCAGTCTGGCAAATTATTAAAAGAGAGCTACTTAGAGGTGTGTAGACATACTATACTGGCTCTGTTAGATTTGATAATTGCTTATGCAAAAAGGAATCTGCATTGGCAGATAACTTAATGGTTTAAGCATTCTCAGCCAGAAATGTTCTGAATAAGTTTTTACAAAATACAAGCTTTTTTTATAAGATAACATTTATATTGTATTCTTTTCTGCGGCCTCTGCTCAATGGTTCTATTTTATTTCAAATCCTTCACTGTTACAAAAAACAGTGGTTTACGGCATTGTCATCTGAAGCAGATTCCATAGTTCCATCACATACGGCTTGTGATTCAGAAGAAATCTTCAGTCTGCAAGTCCCTAATAAAATTTAAAGCTTAGCAGAAGTTAAAATTCAGCTGAAGATTCTTTTCTGTGTTTCAAGTTGTCAAAAAAAATAAATGTAAATCCAGTTTCTTTCCCTAGTTTGTGTTTTATGCAGTAAAACCAGGCTAAGACAACAGTCTCCATTAGAGTTAAATAAGCAACAAGGGAATAAGATAAATAATCCAGTAAAGGATATTAAGGTATAAAGGTTATTTCACTAAAATAGACTCTAATTCCTTCAAGCCTCAAAACCAAAAACCTGCCACTCAGGAATAGT
Source organism: Psilopsiagon aymara (assembly GCA_024733675.1). Lineage (NCBI taxonomy): Eukaryota > Metazoa > Chordata > Aves > Psittaciformes > Psittacidae > Psilopsiagon > Psilopsiagon aymara. Next base: position 24,843 of record JANRGW010022836.1, read on the forward strand.
TTGCTTTCTGCTGTTCAGTTCTTGGTGTCATTGAATGGATGCTATTTTACCCCTGTGCCTTCCACATAATTACACAATAGGCATAAATTGGTGAACAGTTGGATTTGAATCTCCGTAGGCAGTTGTTGCATAAATACGCAAAGGGTAGTTGGAATGAGGGCTGAAGTATTGCATGTTGGCAACAGTGCAGGACCAATGCAGAGAAAGCATGGTAACATAACACACAAACCTGGGTAATTGTGTAGAGAGAGAAGGCACAGAAGGTAAAGAGTGGCTGCTCATGTTATTGTGAAGTGCAGATGCACTGCTGTCAATTCACGCAGTCTATAGGGTAAAACCAACTGGCTTCAAAATAATCTAGAGTAAGGTTATTTTATAAATTGAAATTTTAGGTGTCTAAGTTAGCTTGTCAAAGAGGAGCAGTTCAGATGTAGCCTCAGGAAGAGCAATTCAGTGCAGACAGATGTGCTTTTGGGGGTATGTACGGAACAAGCCAGTGCCCATAAATCGTGACTTGCCATTCTCCTTCGTAAATGCTGCATTAATTCTGGTCTTCTGTGTCATTTAGAAGCAAGCACTGCACTCAGTCCTCTGCAGGGATAGTTCAAAGATGTCAGCTATTTTTGTGCTGCATGGGTGACACACGGGTTTTTTAATTGGTTGTGGAGGGAAAGAGTTTAGCTTCCAGGTGAGCAGCAGTAACTGCTGTTAACTGTTCAGGGCAGCTGTCTGTCTTGATTAGAAGAGGTGACAAATGTCATCTTTACAGTGATGGGTGCCAGAAATGAAACAGTGAATTTGATGGGACAGTTCTGTGTAAAGTATTAATTGGTATTTTAATTTTTTTTTTAAGGGTGTTTGGTAAACATCCCTGTTTGCTCAGAATAGCTTGGGTTTCTTTGTTTGGTTTTTATTTTGTCCCTTGGAAATGGTGGTGAGAATTCAGAACCTTCTTCAAACAGTGAACAGATGTAGTTTGTGAGGGGAGGAAGCTCATCAGGAGGCATAGTGTTGATCTGAATGTGTTGTTTTAGCTTTTAACTGATTTTTCATCTGGGGTTGTACCTGATTGACATTGAGAGAGTAGGCTACTCCTTAAATGATTGCTGTTGAGATTGATGCTCTATACTTGAGAATCCTAGGCTTTGCACATCATCTAGGTAATTCTGGTTTTTGTCTCAACTTCATTCATCTTTGTATTAACCATACATTGTCCCATTACAGAGTTCGATGTCTGTCTCTGTGAGAACTTCGTTAAAGTCTTGCACATCTTAAGCATAACTGTCTGGTCTAATTAAGATGTGCCTTGACAAACTTAGAAGTACAAATTTTACCTTTTGTGTGTTTTGTTCAGCTTCTTTGTTACCTGTGTTCTTCCACTCCACCCTTCAGTTTTTCTCCTCACTGTGAAGCCCAGTGAGGATTTCATTCATTAAAAAATGTCAGGATATTTCTATTAGAACCCACAGTACTGATCTCTGAGAGGTTTGGAGTTGAAAAGACAGAGAACAAACCATATAGAAATAGATTAGCCAGGTCAATTAAAATGGGGGTGTGTGAGAAATGTGATGTTAGGAGGAAGGTTTTCTTGCTTCAGTGGTGCTATAATGAGTAGAAAATCTTGCTGCAGAAGCTTTTGAAGGCAGTGTGCCATTGGTGTGCATTAAGCCACTGTGATTTTGCAAATCTCCTGTTACATGTAGTAGAAATAAATACAAGCCCTCCAAAAAAGAATGAATATGGCTTTGCATAAGCTTATTTTGTAAACTATTACAGTAATTTTTTAATGTAGTGATAATACTATAAAATCTTCAAGATACAATAATTCTATATAGTTGGGGTGTTTAAATACAGTTAGCTTTGCATAAATAATGAAGGAAATTTTATACACTTGGGAGATGGAAGTTTGGTATTTGTAACTAGTAGTGCTGTAAAAAGCAGGACAAACTTTCCAGTGGTTTGTCTACAAAGAGAAGCTAACTGAAATGTGTAAGTGTCCTTCGATCCCAGGTTTGGTAGTATAAAAATCCTTTGGTTTGGGAGTTCACAGTTTGCTTGGAATGCGTTCCAAGTTCAGTGACAAGCTGTCATGGGACAAGTGCAGATAGTTTAAACGAGTGTAAAGGGTAGAACTTTCTTGTGTAAATTAATCGTAAGCCCCTGTTTCTATGGTTGACTGTACTAACTTACTCTTAATGTTTTTACAGTTTGAGTTTTATTTCATGAGGATACCTCTATAATGATTTATGTTTCCTGAGAATCCATTCCAAATTCAGTGAAAGCTGCACTTCAAGGTATCCTCATCAGACAATCCAAAGCAACTGAATTAGAACAGAGGTAGGTAGGTGACTGTTACTTAATCTAGCAAGGCTTTTTTCCACTACTGCTTCATATGTGCTGCACTTCACACTCAGAATTGCTCTTTCAGTGCAAAAAGATGGGAATTTTCATAATCTCTTTAAAGTGGGAAAGAAGTAAAAATGCATTCTTTTTGGATTAACCATAAATGGTGTGAGCAAACTGAAGCTTTAAGAAAATGCAATTAACCCTGAGGTTATATTTTTGCACATAATATTCTTTCTGATACTGATATGGCTGATGTAGAAAAATATTCCAACTTTTCAGAAGGAAAACATGAAGAGGCAGGCTTGTGGAAAGGCATTGACTGATTACCTTAAAAATTCTGGATGCAAAACTACTTCCTTGAAACACCTTTTTTTTGTTTGCTTTTGCTTAACGTGGCTGATGTTGCATCTTATGGCAACACATGCATTATGTTGTGCTTTACAGGAAGAAAAGGAAGATGAAAGAAGAAGCTGCTGGTTGCTGCTTGAACTGAAGCTAGAACATAGGGCAAGAGACCTGATACAGAAAAAGGTTGTAGTTGACCAGTCAGCTCTCCTGACCTCGTTTTCTTCCAGTGGCCACCCAGCAAAGTTTGTCTGCGCCTTAAGAAACCCGCATTCTTTTTACATGTTTCTAGCACATGTATCTGCTCTGCTAGATAGGGCTTCTTTTTGCTGCCTTCCCTGATCTGGTGGGGAATTTCTTTTGTGTAAGCTAGCTAGGCAGCACCTGGGGACTCCAGAGTGCTTCTAAATTATGAACCAGTGATTAATGCTATTGCTAGGGCAAGCAATGCCTCTTGAGATGGAAAGCACGAAGAAAGGGGGAAGGGGTAACTTAGCAAAATAATCTATTAATTACTGTAGTGGTTCTTGTTGGGAGGAGAGCTTGTAAAAATACTGAGGGGAAAAAATGGATTAAGAAACTAAGCTTTTAGGTTAGATGAGTCTAGATGAAAACAACTGCTGTGTGTTAGGAATGTAGGGTGCAGACACGCTGTGATAGAGCGTGAAGGGGAAGAGCTCAGTGTTGTCAGTCTGAGTTTTTAAAGAGAAGTTACCATGTAGCATATGCTGACACATACATCATGAATAATTTAGGGTGTGGACAGGGAAGAGGGCAGCCAGCTGTACCTTCTGAGCCAGCTGCAGCCAATTGATAAACTCTTCTAGAAGAGTTGCACTAGGTGGAAGTAGCAGTAGTCATAGTTTGTGGTTACAAGATTATGGGTCATTGCCGGGAAGCTGGAAGGATAAACAGCAGATCAGCATCCTTGGTATTGAGAGAACACAACAAAGAAAAGAGGTCTTGAAAATGGTCCAAGTTCAGATTGCCACCAAGATGTTCACTGAGCAATGAGTGGCTATTTCCAGTCATGCAGTGGCTTCCTTGTGTCAGTGTTAAGCTGTCCACGGTGAACTGTCCAAGCAGGAGATGGCAGAAGGAAGCTTAGTTGTACCCTTCTGGCCTCCAACTAAAGCTTTATGGCTGTGACCAAGTATGGAGGATTCCAAGGTGAATAATAAGGGAAAAAAGATGTTGTCAACTTGCTAGGCATATTGAACTACATTAAACTAAATCACCTAAATTATTTGTTTTTAATCAGTTTTAAGTATCTTTTTGGTGTGACCGAAACTCCTCAGGGCATAGTTCCAGGCCTTTAAAACTGTATTTGTCAATATGACCACTGCTGATAAACTGTACAAAAAATGCTGAGAGCACCAACAGACTAGAACCTTTATTGACAGGTTTTCAAGGTAATTCTGCATCTTAAACCTTCTAAGTACTTAATAACGTCTTGGCATCATAACAGCTTCCTGTGGTGAAGAAGCCCTTTTAACAGAGCACCATACCTCTGGAAATGATAGTTTGCTGAATGCTGTTTATTTTGCTAGTATGTAAAAAGTGCCAGAAACTTAGATGGCTGTTCATTCTTTTAGCTCAATTAAAACTTTTTACTTTCAAATACCGTGGCACTTCTGTGAAGTATTCTATAGACACGTATGCTGAATATTTATATACGTGATAACTGAAGTTAACATGTAGCTTTACTCCTTTCAGTAGGTCTGTACCAGTTCAAGCTATCTAAAGATCTTTGTGCTTACTGAAGCAGTCTTGGAGGATCCCTGGCAGTGGGAGCAGTGAGCTCTTGTCTTTTAGACTCTTTCTTACAGGTTGCCATTGCCTTTGTGCTTATCTGCAATCCTAGCAGGTAGAAAATAGAGCTCTTCCATGGAACTGTGACACTTGTAGCAGCTATCAAAGGTATAGGCAGTAATTTGAGCTCCACATTATTTGGATTCGCTGAAAATTTAGCTGTAAACAAAATGCGTGTGAGCAGTATCTTAATATAGTTGGTCCCTGAAGAGGCTGCTGCCCTTCTTTCATGGAGGACTGAGCTGAGGAGCAAGGTTCTTTTCAGATTCCTAAAGCCCTTCATATGTTTTTAGCCATAAACCTCCTGCCTGCCTTCCCTTCTTTCACTGCAAGTATCAAAATACTAAAAGTCTAGTACCAAACCAAGAAATTTGTAGTCTGGCAATGCGAGAGTATGACCGGACATGAGAAAATGGGATGAAGCTACTCCAGGGAAGTTCAGATTAGGCATTAGGAAAAGTTTCTTCACTGAGAGGGTGGTTGGTCACTGGAACAGGCTCCTCGGGGCAAGTGGTCAAAGCACCAAGCCTGTCAGAGCTGCGGGAGCATCTGGACAGCACTCTTGGTCATATGGTTTAGTTTTAGTTGGCTTTGTGAGGACCAGGGAATTGGACTTGATGATCCTTAATGGGTCCCTTCCAGCCTGAGGTATTCTGCGATCCTTCTAGTACTTAATTCTCTTTGTTTGCTGCAGCAATCTTTCTGTTACAGTGAGAATTGAATACATAATGCTGTTTTGTTTGGGTATATTTACAGATAGGAATGTATGAAGTCGTTTTTTTACTGCTATTCATGTACTAAGTTATTTTGGAAAAGAAAAAAAATAATAATAGAGCCCCTATTACAGTATGTCTGCCTGATGAATATGCATGAGTCAGCTTCTGTAACTGTTACTCCCAACACATTTGTACCAGTGCAGTGAAGCAATGTGGCACATGTAGCATCCTGGACTGTGAGAGGCTGTAGTACCCGTTATGTGGGGGGTTTGCACTGAAATTATTCAGACAAGTGAAGATTTCTTCATATGTAGGAAGGTTCTTGGCTTATGCTGTTGCATAAGTGGGGCTTTGGTTGATTCATTGGGGACTTAATTGATTAAGAATTCTGGCAATTCTTGCAGGAGCTGAAACAAACATTAATCTCTCAGGAGGGAAAAATAGTGTCTCCTGAGTACCCACAGTTTTCAGTAGAGTCATTGTGAATATTCCCTGGTGCTTGCATTAGAGTCACTTTTGCAGAAACGACTGTTTTGTTCCTAGTGCTGGAGCCAGGTTAGCCCCACTAAAGGTCTGAGAAACAGAGGTCCAGATGTGCCCCAGTGGTTTTTCTGGGGTGACTGAGGTAGAAAAAGACATACAGCTCCCAGCTATTTTGGCAACTCCAACTCCATTTAAGTTCACTCATTCAATTTATCAGCTATAAATTTTTGTTGACATTCTCATAATACCTGCATGGAAACCAGTCATTAAAATAGTAGGCTGGACGTGTTACATGTTTTGGCGTAATCTGCTTGGTATGTCCTGCATTCAGCTGGCAAATCACCAACAGAAGTACAGGCTCAGTGAACCCTCTCAAACTTCTGTCATGAGAGAAACCTGTGATACCCATCTTTTGAGGGATTTAATTTGGGGTGTTTAGGGACAAGTCATACATTGCGTTGTGGCCACAGATGACTAGTTCTGTACTTTTAAGAAAGGTTAAACAAGGTGATTCATAATGTCCCTGTATGTACTATTGATTTCCTGTAAGTGCCAGAGAATCAGTTTTGATTCTAGATATGTTTTAAGTAAGTTTTAATGAGAGTTTACAGGGAGCTTGGACAACACCACACCTAGTTTAAAGACAGTGGCTGCTGCTCATGAGAGAGTGTAAATGACAATGGTCATTGTTATATACTCTTACAATATATTTTACAATCCTAATCCTTACAATTAGGATTGTTTCAAAATTGTTTATAAATTGAAGGGAGTAAAAGCTATGGTAATTCCACCTTCTAAAGAACTTGTCTTAGAAATAAAAATACTGTGTACCTATTTTTTTCCTTTTTCCCCTCCATATAGTGTTTGTCTGGAGCAGTAACTTCCCTTCCACACATTATTTCTAATTGCTTGTGACTGTTAGTGTTGAATCATTTTGTTTGTTGAGTAAATCCCTTTGCAGTGACCTGTAGACATTACAATAATTATGAAAGAAACTTTAGGCCTACCACTTAGACTGTCATTTTGTATTTTGCTTATGATAATCTAGCACAATGTTCTCTTCTAGTGATGTATTAATAGTGTCCACATCTAAAACCAATGTTAATTCATTTTATTTTCAACATTCTGTTCTGGATGGAATTCAAGATAAATACTCAGTAATACCTGAAATGTATTCCTTCTGTCTGTCCTTTACACATCCATAGCTGGAGGGCTCCCTGTACCATATTGCCTTTGTACCAGCCCAGGGAATAACTATTTAGGGACTGTGGTGAGCAAACAAGGGGTAACGGGTTCAAACTTAAACAGGGGAAGTTTATATTGGATGTAAGGAAGAAGTTCTTTACTGTAAGGGTGATGAGGCACTGGAATGGGTTTCCCAGGGAAGTTATGAATGCTCCATCCCTGGCCGTGTTCAAGGCCAGGTTGGACAGTCTTGGGAGATATGTTTTAGTGTGAGGTGACCCTGCCCATGGCAGGGGGGTTGGAACTAGATGATCTTAAGGTCCTTTCCAATCCTAACTATTCTATGATTCTATGATTCTGTTTTGCAGAGGCAGTTATCAAACAGAGGACAGGCGTTACATTGAGGAGCTGTAGGGCTTTCACAGGCATGCTGTACTGTCTTAAGGTATTTGCAGTCATAGAACACCAGTCCATTTTGACACCAGTATTTATCTGCATCAATACTGCTACATCTGTGCAGAACTCCCAAAAGTAGATGGTCCTTTCATTGGTCTGCATTTTTGACACATGGTGTGCATGGTATCTGTAGTGGTGTGCTGTTACGAAGAAACAGTAAGCCCTGATACAAACTGGTGTGAACACAAATCCTTGTTTTGCTTCAAAGGTAGTAACCATCAGCAAAAGAATGGTACAGGGTGGACAGGTGGGCGCAGTAATATCTTAAAGTACTGCACCCAACTCTGTGAAGACTTGTTTGTTTAAAACCTTTGCTTAAAAACCTTACTTACCTTAAAAACCTTTTAAAACCTTACTTAAAACTCATTGGACATGAATTTGAAGGAGAAAACAGCAGCAGCCTGTCCTGATGATGGAGATTGCATAGCAGTTGGAAACAAAAGAGTTCAGGGTTAACATGGCGCAATTTGGGCAGCTTCAGTGGAACTACTCTGTATTTATTCTCATAGAACCAAAGGCATGTTTTTTCCCTTCAGCTTTTTGCCTTAGTTTATTAAAAATACCTGCTTGCAGTATTGTAAAGAATTGTAGTAAACTCCTAAATTTGTGGCATTTCAGAAAGCAATTGAATATAGTACGCAGTAAAAGAAAGACACACAAAAGATGTTGTGTCTTAAGATTTAAAAAGATAAAGCCACAGCCTTTAAGACTCCTGAATCTTAAAACATTAAAAATGTCATTTGTTTAAAAATACCCTCAAAAAAAACCACAAAAAACAAAGCCTAAAATGGGGACATGAAAATGAAACATGATTTAACTTAATTATAAGCCTTGACCAAGGAAACAGTATGTTCTAAGAATACTTAATGACAGCATTGTTGAGGGTTTTTTTTTGGTGTGTGTTGCTCCAGTTAGTCTTCAGCAGAAAGAATAAAAGGCAAAGAAAACACGTAAATACAGTAAACATCTTGAAATGCAGTTTCCTTCTTACGGGAAGCTACTACATGACTTGCTGAAAAAGATTTCTAAAACCAAACAAATAAACAAAAAACAAAAAAACAAACAACAAACCAGAAAAAAAAACAAAACAAAACAAAAACAAAAAAAACCAAACAAACAAACAAAAAAAAAAACGACAAAAAAAAAACCAAAAAAAACCAAAAAAAAAAAACCCAACCAGTTTTTAGTTGTTACTTGGTAGCATTACAACTTAGTTCTCTGAAAATTTGCTTCTTGAGAAACAGTATCCTACAAGATGTCTCAAGCAGCACCTTATCCTGACAGATAAGGACAGAAACAGAACAAGGCTTTTGATTATTAGTGTATAATGATTTTGTAGTTTGAGGTACAAAAGGTGAGAATATACTCATTTTGACTGTGTTCTGTGACATACAAAGCCAGCTGAGGTAACTCAAATCTACAATGACAAGTCTTTCTTGCCAATCTCATTAAAAGATAGCTGGGAGTTGAACTGAAATGGGACCTGCATTTCAGTCAATATATTGAATGTGGGTTACTCAGTCTTAAAAAGACACGCAGAGGCACTGTTCCAACAGCTTAATTTCTGCTCAGGCTTCTGCTGTCACACAGTATGAGTGCCAGCCATCCCTTTTTGAAGTTGGTGGCAGAAATTTTTCAGAGCACCAAAAAAATGATCAGCTGCTGATTCTCTCCTTGGACCAGTGTTTCTCAGAAATGTGACCCCCTGTGCTCTAGGGGGGCAAAATAATCACCTGTGGTTACATCATGTACTTTGTATGGCAGATGAATGGAAGGACTGGCATTTTTATGCTGTATTGAAACAAAGGGTTGTCAGCTCAAAAGGATTTGGATAAAAAATGTAAAGGCATGTTAACCATGTCCAGTAATGTTTAAAAATGTATCTAGGGTGGATTATTACAATGTGCTGAATTAGGTGTGTGAAAACTGGGAGCTAAGACAGGAACTTTGGTATCCCTGTTCTGTCTGCAGTTCACTTTTGTGCTCTGTGCCACATACCAGGAGCAGCAGCATGTTTCTGTGTCAGTCACACTTTATTCTTATGTGATTGTGTATGAATTGCATATGTATTATTAAATAACTTTAGCATCCCAAGATGCTCTGCATATTCCTTCCTCCTTTAGTCTTACAGTCAATCAGAGATAGTAAAACATGAAGGCAAAAATGGAAAAATTGAATAAAGTCCTGCAGTTAATTGAGGTTTCTTTTAATGCTGTTGCTTGGTTGCATTTCTATACATAATCATATGTATGCACCTACGTGCAGTTAGTAGTTTGCTTTCTTTGTATGCAGTGACCTGACTCTTCTCTTACAAGGAAAAAAAGAAATAGAAACAGGAAGATAAATGACACTATCAGTAGCATTACTTTAAAGGAGTTTGCAATATTATTTGGTTCTAAAGCATAGACTTCTCACTTAAGTGCATTCTGAGACAGTAAACTACTGGCCTGGCCAAGATTCTGACATGGTTCATGAATGAAGTAAAAATGATACAAATCCAAACGGAACATTAAATCGACTATATGTCAAGAATAAGCAACAAAAACAAACAAACAAATGAAAGCCAAACCAAATCCACCTCAAAATGCCACAAACCATAAGCTAAAGTCATGGAGTGGCTGCTAAAATGGGCATTTTCAATTTTATGTTGAGCTGTATGAGGGAGTACTCAGCTGTATCCAAGAAAAGCAACTAATTGCTTTCTAATCTGCTCATAATTGAACAGGCATTACAGCAAATTCAGTCCTGAAAGTTCATGGTCTTCTGTGCTGTCACAACCTTCGGAAAGTATGTGGGCTAGTCACGATTGCAAGAGTTTTTGAAGTCTGAGCACTTACCTGTATTGTGAAATAAGACTGAGTGGATTGCACAGCTGTTTTCTACCTGCTGTACAGCTCTAGCTGGAGGAACAGCTAGATGAAGTGCAACCATGCCGTGGTGTGAAACATCACTGGTTCATGGAGGTGATCTGGGCCCCGCTGCACCAGGGCTCAGTGGCAACACAGCATGAAATAGGGTGGCTGGCTACCCCTAAAAGATGAGCTCAGGCCACTGACTGCCTTTTTCTCTTCCCACTGAGCCATTTAAGAACTTGTTGCTTTAAGTCCTGGGTTTGGGCTGTGAATGAAGGGATTAAGCTACCAAGGGCATGGAGGAAAGCTACAGTGAGGTCAGATACCATGCTTGAGGTTCTTTCTTTGGAGCTCAACCTTTTGCTCCTTCGCAGATGAACATACTAAATTTTCATAAACCGCATCCACAGCAACAGTGTTAGCACTGCTTCATGAGAAACAAGAGTACTTTTCTAACAACATGTTCATGCCATTTGCTCTGGGTTTATGTGCCTAATTTTATACGAAAGAGGAGGTGAAAGACAAAAGGCCATATAAAATCTCATTACTTGAGCGAGCCAGCACTGAAAGTACCTGTTGCAGTGTTGTCACGGCTCTTCCTTATTCCTCCCACTTCACTGTGCTTTTCTAGAGATCCAAGTAAATTTGCTATGTCTGAAAGATCCGTAACCTTATCCTATTTTTATCAATGTTCCACTGTGCTGCCTCTTGGAGAAAACAAGAACACGCTTTCTTCTTCTTCGGTCTGTTTTATTATCTTTCTTTCTGTCTGTTTTCTGCTGGTAATGTGCATGCCCCCCTCAACAAGTCCTTCTGTCCTGGCGCTGTCCCCGCTTGCTTGAACCGGGGCTTGTGCCAGTGCCCGTAGCCGTCGTTGCCCGGGGAGAAAGCGGGAGCGCCGCCGTGCCCCTCGCCCGCTGCCAGGACGGTCCGAGGCGGGGTGCGCTCCGCCGCTCCCCAGCCGGCGGGAAACCCTCTGAGGAACCGCACCAGCCCCTCCTCAGCACCGCCATCTTCGCCTCCCCCCAACAGCGGCACCATTAACGGGCGGCGGGAGGAGGTGCCAGCCTGCCCCACCCTCAACGGCCGTAACGGCCCGAAGCACCGCCCCAGCTCTCTTACGACATGCCCGGTTGCTGCAGAGGCTGGTTAGCTGCGTCCCTGTCCTCCCGTCCTCGCACCGTCCCCTTCTGTCCGTCTGTCCATCGCCAGCGGCAGTGTCTCCGCTAGCCATGGCGGTGAGGTGGACATGGCGCCGGTCCGCCGTTCCACCCGCGGCGGCCGCGCTCTGCTCCCAGCTCGCCGCGGGCCGAGCCGCGTTCCTGCTCTTGTTGCTGGTGGCGGCCGCGGGCCGAGCCGGCGTCTCGGCCGCGGGCGGCCCGGAGGTGCACAGCCTGCGGGGGAGCTGGCGGCTGGGCAACGGGAACGGTTCGGTGGTGCTCCGAGGGGAGGTGCCGGGCTGCGTGCACACCGCCCTGCACCGCGCGGGCCTCATCCAGGTACGGTAGGCAGCCGCGCCGGCACAGCTCGCTCGGCTTCCCCCCGTCCTCTGCGGCGTCCCGCGTCTGGGGCGCGGTGGGGAGAGCCAGGCCGGAGGAGAGACTGCGCACACACCGTTCCGCTCCGAAGTGAGCAGCCTGCCACACAGGAAACGGACAGCCCCGCAGTGGGAGCGCCATGTGGGATCTCCAGAAGCATGGTTAGGGGCAACCTCCTCACCCCCAAACCGTTGCTCTGTCCCGCCAGCTGCTCGGCTGCTCTAGGTTTTGCTAGCACAGCTGGTGCAGCACCCGCATTTAGCTTCCTCAGCCTCTCCAAACCTATCAAAGGGTTTGATGGCCGCAGATTCCACAAGTGGATAACTAGAAGTTATCCGTGGCAGAGCAGTCCCAAATTGGGCTAGGGATAACAATGCACGTGCTCTGCAGTATATGGAGATTCTGCTGTTTTGACGCGGAACCCAGGTGCTGACACCAGGTTTCTACAATATTGTCACAACATGTGAGTCATGTTTACCTACAGTACTGCTTCAAAAGAATGAAAAGCTAAACCAATCCTGTTGGAAGTTTGACTTGTTGCAAGAAGTCTAGGGATTTCAAGCCTTTCAATCCATCAAATACCCTTTTAACACTTTCAGAGCACATCAGAACAGTTGAGATTGTATACTCTCATACTGCCTAAAAGAACTATATTCTGAAACATGAGTATAAAACTGTTGCTTTTAAAAGACTGGTTCCTGCTTCAACACTTCTAAGAAGCTTTGCTGCTGCTGTTTGCTGTTGCCTCTTTTATTTTTGAAAACACTTTCTGGGACAGATTATCAAAGCTGCAGTTGTCGATTGGTAGCAAAGTACTGTGATAACAGCAACAGCTGCTTGTCACTCAGCCCTGACAAAAACAGGCACCAACAGGGTCATCTTTAAAATAAGATGCCTTTTTAAAACGAGCTACGTGGAAAGCAAAATATGTACCTGGAACAAGGAAAATAAATAAAGAGTAGTGGTTCACAAAACCATCTATAAAATTGAGAAATGCACCTCTGTTCTAGAAAATGTGAAGTACTGTCATATGTTGCCTGAGTATACCAGGCATATCTAAATATTGTACTTTTTGTGCACCCAGTGTTGCATTCCTTGTGCAGCATTTACTTAAAAAAAAATACATTCTGGATGCATTTATTATTCAGATTATTTTCCTGCTCTGCTCTGACTAAAGTTAGGTGAAAGGAGAAAGTAATGCCACTTTGGGCAGGATAATTTTAGCATTATTGTGTTGGTATAGGTTGGGAATCCCGGTACTAATAATAGATTCCACATAGTGTCATTGCCAGGTAAAATAAATAGTCAACACTGGAAAGGTAAACACACTAAGGAGGGATAAGCTGAGCCATGAGAGCCTGTTGTTTCACCATCTGTGTGCTCAGTGACACAACATTTTGAACATATACAATTCAGGTTTATAAAATGGTTTTTCTAAGTTTTAAGGAGTGCAGTGGGCAGGTACACTATATATGGAGGGTCAGTGAATACTGTGCCAGTATTTCCCATCCAGAAGTTCCTAAGAAAAACTGAACATCTCAGATGTTGGGCTGTGCTGGGAGCTGTTACTATAAGGAGTGTGAACTGACCAGTGCACTGACTCAGGCGCATGAGGTATTGATGTAATGAAAGACTCACACTTAACTACTCACATTAAGTACTCTTAGGAAGTGAGGAAACGTGTTTGCTAATTTAGCTGCATTGCTTTAAGCTGACTTGTCATTTTAGTAATTTTAAGCAGTAGTCAGATAGTTGGAAATGAGTCTGTGATCATGAACTCTCATGTGTCTGGACAGAATCCCAAGCCTGAAAGAGGCGGGAAAGCTTAGTCAGCCTGCTGGCCAGCAGCATGGGGCTTGCTAATAGGTAGATTGGTGCTTGGCTAATTAAATTGATGATGGTAGTTTGTGGACACTTGCAGCATGTTTACATGTATATGCAAGTATGAATTTGCTCCAAGCACTTGCTGATATGTCCGGATATGAATCTGCTGTTGTTTGGAAACTGATGCTAAGTTGGTGGTGTTAGAATTGGTATGCTCTGTCGGGGAGCTGAGTTAACCGAAATCCCTCACTAGTGCTGTTGCTTTAGCTCTGGACTGGACGTGGCTGGTGTATGGCTAGTTCCAAGCTCAGGATGAGCTAACTTGTTTCTATTAATAGATGTGTACAGGTAGCTAAAGATTGATTTAAACCCATTCTTACTCAGTTTAGCAAAGTCCAGTTTACAGAAAACAACTTCACAAAAATATTTTCACCAGGATAACTCAGTTGTTATAAACCCACCTTTTTGTTTAAAAGATAGAATGGAGAGCATACCAAAATACAGGAACAACATCAGCAGATTTCTAATCTATTTCAGGTAGTGTTAAATATAATCGGTGCCTATCACCATAGTTGTAGCATTCTGCAAAGCAGCAAACCTGCTTTTTTTGGAGGGAGTCAGTGATGTGATTCGTTATTCAAATGTGTGGCTTCATGCTGCAAAGTGTGGCTGAGCTGCTTGTCCTGAGGTTTCCTCATTGTGGTGAAAGTGCTTATGACCAAATGTTTCCAAATGCAATTGCGTGAAATCATATTCCTGTATACAAAAGCATTCATACAGCCTGAATCTCAGAAGCGTAGAGGACTGGTTGCTCTGTTTCTTCAGTACTCATCATCTCTGGAAATCAGCCTTTTTGGGTCTGTGTCAAATGCAGAATTAGTTTTATTGTAGTTGCCTACAAGAGCTTTAGTTTGGAGGGTTTTTTTTGTTTTCATTTGCTCCTTTTGCTTTTTGCTGCGGAGCGTAGGATTTTTATTCATCCTCCTGAAAATGTCACTAGACAAGCAATCCAAAAGCTTGTAGCTCATAATCAAAAGCGAAGATTGGTCTGAAAAGCTGTACCAGGAAATAGAACAAAGCTGGTGGGATCTAAATTATGCTGGATAGCAAGACCCATATGTTCAGCAACCTTATGAAATCTGTGCAGTGTTTTTCTGTGTGATTTGTAAATGGCTAATAGCAAATAGCACTGCATCCTTTGCTTCCGTATCCTTGTGAATTTTTAATGAGTTAGCACCCAGATCAAAAATTCAAAACAAAATCTGGGAGGGCCTACTCCAACAATATAGCTTAGTGAGCATCTCACAAATGAGGGGAAGGAGGGGAACAGAATAAGCTGCCACATATTAAGCCTGAAAAATGCAACTTAGATTGCAAGAGTAGGCTGCAAGCAACTTAGTTATGAGTGTGTGGTTCATCTCAAATTTAGGTCGATGCACAAACTGTTTTCTGCCCAAGGATGATCTGTTTGCATGTCTGTAGCCTTACTTGAATCTGCTGTTCAGGCCGTAGCTGTGAATTGAAAGTCATCTCTGACACGAAGGGTTCATTTCTCATCTCTCTAGCTTTTATTCTAGAGATGTCTTTATTCTTTGGCTTATAAAATAGATGTTGAATGGCCACATATTTCTGAATGCACCAAATGCATGTGTCCTAGAAAATGCTCTTGGGGAAGATATTTTTGAGTTTCCTGCAGAAGTATTATTTCCTTCCATGTTCAACCAGTGTAGTTCAAATGCTGGATTAACTATGATAAAAGCACTAAGGGCAGGAGATGGTATCAAAGTATGTGTTCAGCTGGGTTTTTTTTTTTCAGTAACATTTCATTAACACTCCATAGCTCTTAATACCATATATATGTAAAATTTAAAGACATGAGAAATGCACATAATCAAGGGTAACAGTCGCTTGAAAAAAGTTAGTGCAAAACTCAGGTGGAAGCAAAGACATTTTACAAACTTGCAGTAAATCCACTGCTAACCCTGAATCTCTGGAAAGAGAAGATTTGCAGAAACCATTTTGTCTGAAGGTTTAGCTTTTATCTATTGCCAGCACAGTATTTTCTTTCAGGCACTGTTCTGAGAAGCAATATGTATCAGCAGGTAACTTGTGCATTAAGTCTTTGTACTAGAAATAGTTGTCCCCTCTCAGGTGCTGGCCAAGTACTGCACGATGCCATTTCTGCTGGTAGGTGACTCCTATAAAATTTCAGTTCTGATGAATATGGCTCTTGTAGCTATATTTTCTCGTATGCCAGCTATTTGCTTTCATGCAGAAAGGCTGTTCTGTCTTATTAGATTGTCACTTTGATTTGTAAAAAACAAGTAGGGGGGTCTGCAACTGTGATGCTAATATAGGGGCTGGATAACACTGCAGGTTTTGCTCTGTTACACAGCAAGGACATGCACTTGACGCTGAAGGTTACAGTGGTCTTGATTATATTTGGGTGTTAAAATATATGAGACAGAAGCTTATGTATTGCAAGTGGTATTTCTGCAGTTTTGGAAAGTGGAGGATATTTCATAACTTGTTTTGCATTTGTATAAAATATGCTGTTGCTTATTTTCTGACACTTTATCATGACTTAGATTTTTCAGAGGAAGCCAGGCAATGATTGCATTGGGTATTGTGTGGTTCTAACACGTTAAGTGGCATTCATTGATGAAATAGTTGATTAAGATAAATATAATATTTTCTTTTAAAGCATATGTGCTCTCTTGAGTTGTATGAACATATTGTGGAACTGTTCAAAAGCCTTATGTATATACTAAAGAGCACTCAAGTTTATCTTTTGAAAGCTTGTGAATTTAAAAGAAAAGTTATAGTACCCTGTTAAATACAACAGAGTATTCAAAGGATATTAAGCTAGAGCTATTAATATCTTGTTGATTAACTCTCTAGTAGTATTTGTCTGTCTGTGTGTCGTGGTTTAAGCCATAAATCAGCCACACAGTTTGTTCACTCACTTCCCCCTTTTTTTCTTCCCTCTGCTCCTGGAGGGATGGGAAGGAGAATCGAAAGAATGCA
>JANRGW010022842.1:0-22575 GCA_024733675.1 Psilopsiagon aymara
GGGGGTGCACTGGCTTGGTCGGGCTGAGTATACGTGGTGAGCTGTTGTATTCTTTTCCCTTGTATTTCTCTTGTCATGATTATTACTAGTGGTAGCAGTAGTGGTTTGTGTTATACCTTAGTTATTAAACTGTTCTTATCTGAACTTGTGGGAGTTGCATTCTTTTGATTCTGCTTCCCATCCCTCCAGGAGCAGAGAGAAGAAAACGGGGGAAGTGAGTGAACAAACTCCGTGGCTGATTTATGGCCTAAACCACGACACAGACATACTGAGAATACACATACATATACATGCATCCTATGACTCAGAATTGAGGCAAAATCCAATAAGTATAGCAGGAAAACATATATTTTTCTCATTTGTTGGAAAATGTTTATAATTTGGAAAGAGTAAGTGGGCCTATAATGACATCTTTTAAAACTGAATTGATTGACAGAATGACTATTAGCAAGGGCACTGCATTCCAATTTTAGATAATGAAGTTTGCAGCTCTGCATTTTATGGGTCATTATAGACATGGATTCAAGTCTATTATCTTGACTAGCTGAACCATGAGACAACTACCTATTGGAGGGTTTCTTTCTCTCTTTCCCATTTTTGACCAAAAATAACAAATCATAAGAATATTTCCAAATGAAAATAATCACTGAAATCTATGTATTTCTACACAAGGTTTATTTTTAACAAATCAACATTTTTCATCAATATCTCCTTCGTCTGAATACTCCAGAATAGCATTAAGCTTGAGGTTCCTTGTCATGAGTCACAGAGAGGGATGAAGGATGCTGTTCATCCTTCTGTCCTTCCTTTTTTCACCTGAAACTTGTTTCTGCTGCATGTTATGCCTTGCATTTGATGAGGAGAGAGAACTGCCCCTTTTGCACCCTAACAGGCAAAACCTGCCACAATTCAAGAAATTATGTTATCTCTTAATGACAAAATCATTAAAAAAGAAAAAGTGAAAAAAAAAATATACTTCTAGCTGTGTGAATAAGCAGAGGGCAATACTTGTGGGGGAAAAAAAAAAAAAGTGCTCTCGTTTTAACTGTGATTACTGAAAGCTTTGTAGTGTATCATTATCAACAGCCAACATCTGTGCAGAGCTGTCCTGTATGACACTGATGTTCCACATCTCACATGCAAACAGCTTTTAAGCAGGGATGAAATGGGATCTAGGTCAGAAATCGCCTAGGGACAGACTATAGGAAGAAAATCTCTGTGGCCAGATTTCCAAATCATTGCCTGTAGCAACACAACTCCAAACAGAATCAGAACAAAACAGCTGACACAAAAGATGCATAGTTTTCTGGCTGCAAAAGTATTTCCAACATGATCTCTCCTTGCTTGTGTATATACATTTCCGTGGATTTCCATTTTGGAAATACATAGTTGCCAGGTAAGCCTTCAAAATAAATATTAAAATGTTTCATGTTTGGGCAATTATGCACATTGTGTCATGATGACTAATATAATAAGCTACCTCCACAAGATTTACTGTTTTTTTTCTGAGCAAATACCCATAGTTAAGATCCAGAAGGGAATCAGGACTCAATAACGCAGATGTAGATTCAGGCCATCATTCACAGAACATCATTCCTGATGTCAGTGACCTGTAATGCTCCATGACTTTAGGAAACAGAAGAACCACCTCCACCCAGCACTCTATTCAGTGTTTACGCCTCTTTCTGGTCTCAGATGTTTTGCCTAAGATTCCACATGGAACTCAGTGGCAGAAAATGTCACTTTGTCCTCCTAGAGTAATTTTGTGATTGATGTTTCTGAGCCCCAAAGTCACCTTATACACCTTAGCAGAAGTGGGAATTCACTAGAAGGGGGAAGAGGTGTAGATATTGCTCTTCGGGCCCCTGAAAGAAAATGAACTTGGCAGGAAGTACATAATCTGGACAGTGCACTGGACTGTTAATAAAGCCATACCAGGTGATTATTAGGGCTCCACGGAAAGTAACCTGCAATTGTGGGACTTGGCCCTTAGCACTGCATTCTCTGTGAAATACAAAAGTACCTATATTTTAGATAGTGCAGAAAAGGAGCTGTGTTTTTAGAACCGTACATTTCTCTTTATTAAGACATCACATTTTCAATCTCCTAATCAACACAATGTAAAGAGGCTTGAAATCATTTTATCCTACTAAGCCTTGCACTCTGCTCAATTATCATCATAAAAAGGAACGGCTTTTGTTCTGCAGTTCACTGCAGTTGTTTCCAATAATTACCTTTATGTCTTTTTAGCTATCTAGTTTACAGAAAAGATCATAGTGTATGTAAAGTTTACATTTAAAAAAGTTCAATAACTTGTTATCTGAAGATAACAATTTAGCCTTATGTTCACTGCATATATAATGGCTTTTGTGGCTTCTTTTCCCTTTGAATGACACGGTCAGTGGTTCATCACATTTGCACCTCAGAAGCAATTGTTGCCCACTCATGTGTGAAAATAGCAGAGTCTATTTAGATTAAATTGCTCAAGATCATGAATTGGTAAGGGACAAATCACAACATTTTGCTTGAAAGAAGACTGTTGTTGCCTTCCACCTCACACATTCTGGGGAATATTTTAAGTACTATGCAAATGCATTCTTAAGAAAAAATAAAGAATTAAAAATTCATTCTGTTACTTCTGCTCAAGGAACATAAGTGTACTTTAGAAAAAAGAAGAAAAGACAACAAAATAGGTTAAATAAACTCGTGTCATCATTTAAGTCATCCTACATGATAAGAAGAGTATAAGAATATAAAAAAGTCTCTCTGGGAAAAAAAGATGTCAGAACAAAATGCAATTTTTGTTGTAAATACAATATATATAATAAACGCGCGCATACATTAAAAGTTTTAAAATCAACAGATCACTACATGTAACAAGTATGATGTTACATTTTAAAACATATTTTGTTTAAAAGATTGAATAAATAAAGTAATTAAATTGATCACATTAGCCCATTTTCTATACAGGTTGATATTCATCTCCAAATTCAAGTACCGAAGATATGTGTTTACTTTGATTCATTGCTTTAATCAGCTTGCAATTAACTGAGATGATAATGAAAGTGATCATTTGTACTAAATACAAATATGAATATGAATAATATAAATATAAATAGTAGAAATAGAAATAATATAAATATAATACCATCTTGGGCTTATTTCTTCAGACAAATCTGTCTTTGAAGATATCTTTGCTGCCCCATCCCTGGCGGCGTTCAAGGCCACGTTGGACAGAGCCTTGGGTGGCATGGTTTAGTGGGAGGTGTGCCTGCCCATGGCAGGGAGTTTGGAACTAGATGATCTTAAGGTCCTTTCCAACACTAACTATTCTATGATTCTGTGATTCTCTATGTGTGTATGTAGGGAGGCATGCAGCTGACAGTGACAAGCATTCAAGGCAGGTATAAATCTGCATGTGCACAGCTGTGAGCACACAGACGCACATGCAAAAATGCTGCTTAAGTCAGGTTAGGACAAATACTGAAGCAGAGCTTGAGAAGAAATGAAAGCCCTGTGTTCAAGGTTGAACCAGCTCAGCGGCAAGCTCGACCTAACTTTTCTACGGGATTTCTGGGCAACATCAGCTCAACACAAGTAATAAAGTTTCAAAGGGTACTGCATGCTATATGCTGGGTAATGATGACTTCGTGTAATATGTATAGTCAAGCTTTCTCAGTTACAGCTTGATGATTGCGAGCTAGCTCCTGCGGACTCTACACCCTGCTTAGGGGCATGCCCTTTTCCATGCCTGCCTCACTGCTAGCAGCATCCTTCATCCTCTGCTTTTGACCTCTGAGAGCACATCAGTCCGGTCCTATTTTCTGCAAGGAGGAACTTCAGTGCAGAAAGGGATTCCCTGCAGTTCTGCATATCTAAAGTATTCCCTCAGAAAGCAGACATGATTTGGCTATTCGTTTCCATGACATAAAAAGAAGAAAAATGCTGTATAAATATGAAGAGTACTCTTTATCTCGTGGAGTGTAACTTTATCCCACATGAGGACCAGAGAAAGCTTTCAGAAAGGAGACGAAATGAGGAAAATTACTAAGTAGCCTGTGGATAGTCAGACATTCTTTGGTGGGTTTTTTGGTTGGGTTTTGACTTTTTTTCTGAATACTCATTTATTATTTTTGGGATGCTTTCCAAGGAAATCTCTACTTGTCTGTGTATAGAAATCTGCTTCAGTTAAGATCACAACTAGATGTCTTTTTAATAATGGAGTAAATTTTGTATTTCATATATAGCTAGAAAAGAATAAAAATTAGTTTATCAATGTATTTTGTAAAGATTTACGTAACTGGCAAATGAATTCTTGCTTCAAAATGTGTTATCTTAAAGTGGTATCTTAAGATACGCTCATGTTAAGAAACATGACAAACATACAAAAAATCATCTTTGTGTAATTCATGTTAGGATTTTGTATTTGCAGCTTCACAAATATTAAGAACTGAACAAATAAAACAGCTGACAAACCCTTCTCTCTTCATTCGAATGCTTACAGGAGTGTGTCAGTGATGCATTTCAGTTATTTCTTTTCAGATATGCAGGTGTACTTTTGAGTTTCTGGCCTAATTTTGCTGAAGCTCACCCCCCTAGACGACCTAAGTGTAAACAGGCAGTTGCTTTTACAGCTTGGAATGTTAAAAATGTTCGAGTACAACACTATTTTCTTATAACTTACTAGTTTCAGAAATGGTGATGGTTTAAGCCTAGTAGCCTAATGGACCACCTACTCTAGAGACTGCCCTTTGATTCCCACCTTGACTGACCAGCTATATGAGCTACATGAGGATATGTTCGCAAACCTAGAAAACAAAGTTAAACGCAGCTAGGTGGTGAAGACTCAAAATAACCAAGATTTTATGTTCTCAACAGATTTCCAAATTATATTTGGCTGTATTTTACTCAGCATGATGCCCAATTTCTAATGGTATTTGAAATCATAATCCAAATTTATTCCCCAGTAGGATATTTTTATATACACTCAGCATTCAAAACAAACCCCACCAAAACCCCCAAATAAACAAACAAAAATCAAAACAAACAAAAACCACAAACCAAAGACAAAAAAGAAAAGAAAAGAAACAAAGAAAAAAGAACCCCAAACAATAAGCAGTGGGTTTCTCTTTACTTTCCACAGTTTGCAAGTGGGACGATCAATGTAAATTAGACAAAAAGGAAGATGTCCACATCATTAGCATTCCTGGGTAAATCTTTTTGGTTAAATGAGTATTTGCACATCTAATTAGCATCAGTTTTGAGACACACGGGAATTTGCAATTACATTTTCAAATGAAAATTGATCAAGGCTTGAACTCAAAAGAAATATGGGGAAACCCTCAATATTTCTTTCAAAAATATGTTTATATTACTAATGGAACTGGAATCAAATATTTCCTCTATTACTGGGAGTATACAAGACTCAAAAAAATGCTGAATTAGTATTACTATTAATTTCAGACAAATAGAACATTTTTTAATTTAAACAAAGATTTAAGTTAAATGCTAACCAAAGAAAGAATTAGGAGCTGTATTTGAGCATACTCTGTCCTGTGGAGTAAATACACATCTTTCCTTTTAAAAAAAAAGAGAAGAAAAATGTAAAAATAGGTAACCGTACTGTGAAGTCTAGTTCTCTTTTGAAGCTGTTACTTGTTGTCTTGTTGATTGTTTATTGCTGCATGCTTAGTGTTTTCATTTTAATCACAACCCTTTCTGAGAGCCTGTAGGGTCAGTGCTTGCTGATGGAACTAAGCAGACAATATTTAGTTACATAGATAAAGTTACTGTACTGGACTCAGTTTTGTAAAGTTGTATCACAGTTATGATTTTGTTATTTGCATGCTTTTGAATAAAAGATTATAATGATCAGTGAATAGCCTTAGAAAAAAGCCTAGGTAAAAAAATTAATTAGGTTATTTGACTTGTGCTGGTAGTAAAATACAATTTTCTCATGCCGATATGGATATATAAAGGCATATAAGACAATGATCTGCTTTTTGAATTTCCCTCTTCTACTGAAAATTTTCACTGGCTTTTGACACGTGTGTATGGGTCATTGGTTTATCCTGTACTTTCCTTTATGATGTGCGTATGGAAAAGTCAGATTCATGCTTATCTGTAATTGTTTGGACTGACTTGCATTCTCATATAGAGAATGGGAAGCATTTTCTACAAATACAATTAAAAGTTAAAATTTTGAACTAAATATTGCTCTTTCTTTTTTTTATCATATATACGGATCTTATATATCTATATAAACAGGCTCCATCCCTGGCAGTGCTCGAGGCAAGGTTGGACAGAGCCTTGGGTGATATGATCTAGTGTGATGCGTCCCTGCCCATGGCAGGGGGGTTGGAACTAGATGATCTTAAGGTCCTTTCCAACCCTAAACATTCTATACTTCTATGATTCTACAATGATTAATAAATTGGCATAGAGTCAAACTAAATGCACATTCCTGCTCTGGTACAGAAGGCTGAACTAGAAAACTCATGTTAATAACTTAATTCGTTGCAAAAAAAGCCCATGAGACCACTGGCATAATTTTAGGATTCAGGCCAATGTCCTATCACTTTGTCTAATACATTCATAGTACAGTATATATAAATATATTTTTAACATATTCTGCAAATTCATGCTGGGTTACAGGTGCATAATTTTAGAGTTGAGATTTGATATGTTGTTTACAAAGGGAGCTACTAGCACAGAAACTACAAACCCATAGGTAATAGAATAAGTCTATTACCTGGACATTGCAAAGCAATCTGTGACCTTTCCTTACTACTAAACTAAATACTTTGCTAACTAAACTACATTTGCTTTAGAATTTTCCCAAATTTGCATTATTCTCCTTTGAAAAAGTTTCTGTCAGTACCTTCAGTCATCTCCTTCCTCGGACAGAAAATCCTGACTGTTTAAGAGCAAAAATGTGGATAAGTCATGTTACTTAGGCACAGCAAAAGATCAGCAAATGCTTCTAGTTTTCATTTTGAGCTGTACAACTGACATTTAGTCCTGTGCTGTTGTGGACAGTGGAAAGCATTTGGCATTATCTGTTTGAAAAGGGGAAAATGGTCCCTGTACCTTCCAGGAGATGATTAGCACTAGTTCTAAACAGAGACTGGAGAAGGATATTTTGCATTTGAAAGTACTATCACAGATTAATTTGGCACAGCTGAAATTGTTTAGTTGTACACTGTCAGCTCATTTTTGCCTTTATGCTAAAAAGACGCAGTGGAGAACATTAACTGCAGAATTTTGGGCTAAACTAAATCAATCTTAATGTTGTCTGACACAGTGTTTAAGTGAGTTCAAATGTACCTTTTCCTGTTTCTGCTCAGGAGCTATGGAAATGTCTGCAAAGCAGCAAGGAACTGTGACAACCAGAACAGTACTGCAAAAAACATATTTATAAATTCAGCTTTGCTTTTATGACACTGGTTTATGGCATCTTTGAGATACAGGCCTGTAAGAAAGCTAAGTCCTGATATCGTGTGGCCATCATTGCCACAGTTGGTGATGGAGCAATGAAGTAATTTTGTATGCAAATTCAGTGGTTTTGAATATACTATAAAAAGGTATTTAATATCAATAGAACAGATGATGTGAAGAGTTGTAAACAAGGAAATACGAAGTTGGTAACTCAATCATATCTGTTAATTTGCAGCACTGAGGTAACTGTTTTACATGATGTGTAGCACTTCAAGGAAGCATTGCTGGAAAAGTGCAAATGATGTAGATGTCTGTCATGAATCAGATAAGAAAGACTGCTTCCTGAGGGAGTTCCAGCACAGATGGCATTTGCAAATGAAATGGCAGTGCAGTGATGACAGAATTTGCCCAAGCAGATGTAAGCTGCTTCTAGGGAAACAAGAAGTTGCTGGATGAAGCAGGATCAACATCAACACCTATTAGAATACCCCATCTGAAGAGATGCTCAGATAGCCATTATGTTACTGGCAGCTAGGAGACCAGAGTGGTGTTAGTTTCTGGATTGAAAATCAGCTCTTTCCAAGGAGAGCAATCTGTGAAAAAGGGATGGAAGAAGCGATGGAAACAATCCATCAACCACTGCGTGCAATAGGGGGGATACAGCTCCTGAAAACTTCAAAGATTTTGTTACTGCTACTTTACTACGATAATTAACATATATAGAATGGCTTTGTCAAGGATCAATTCCTCTAAAGTATGAGGTAATAGATTTGTTTATGAGAATCTTTAGGGACTTTTGATTTGGGTGCATAGGAGAAGCTGAGTAATCTGAATGTGTATTTAGACACATTAGTAACACATCTGCTATGCCTATGAATGACAGGAATGAACGACTCCAGACTTTGCCTTGGACTAAAATCTGCTCTAAATCCATATTACATAACTGAGTCACCATTAAATGATTTCCATAAGGATAAAATATTGTAATAGATGTTTTAAATAAAATAGCAACTTAGACTGTAGTTTAACAGATGTCTAAGTGGAATTAAGCAGTTTCACAGTTTATAAGCTTGTTTTATACAGTAGGGACTAATTTTATCTCCCAAAGAAAGACAGAGAAGCAAGGAATACAAATCATGCATTTCATCTGTTTGCTCAGTTATAGACATCAGGGTAAGACAGGAGTTTGTAAATGTACAAAAGTAGAGTATGATAGTGACCAGACACGTTTAGCAACAGTTTCAAAAAGTATGCTGAATGTTTTTATTGTAAGGAAGTGGACGACAATATTGCTTAACACTGAGTCAACCTTATGGGCAGATGGTAAAGCTAGTCAACCTTATGGAAAGGTGATAAAGTTTTAATTATGAGTTAAAGACAATGTTGTGGGATAATTCTATATGTCAAATTCATTTATGACTGAAATATTATGAAAGATTAACAATATTACCCTCTTTTCCAATATGTCATTCATTAAGATAGTTTGGTCCAGTCTGGTATGTTCACAGACTAAGACAGAGCATACAGTATTGCTCTAGAATGTACTTATTTTTGGCATTTATAGAATCATAAAATAGTTAGGGTTAGAGAGGACCTTAAGATCATCTAGTTCCAGCTCCCCCTGTCATGGGCAGGAATACTTCACACTAAACCATGTCACCAAGGTTATATCCAACCTGGCCTTGAACACTGCCAGGGATGGAGCATTTGTTGCTTCTTTGGGGAGCACATTCCAGTGCCTCGCCACCCTCCCAGTAAAGAACTTCTTCCTCATATCTAATTTAAATTTCCCCTGTTTAAGTTTGCACCCACTACTCCTTGTCCTACTGCTACAGTCCTGATGAAAAGTCCCTCTCCAGCACCCTTGTAAGTCCCTTTCAGATATTGGAAGTCTGCTATGAGGTCTCCACACAGCTTTCTCTTCTCCAGGCTGAACATCCTCAACTTTCTCAGCCTGCCTTCATAAGGGAGGTGCTCCAGCCCCCTTACCATCCTCATGGCCCTCTTCTGGACTTGCTCGAGCAGCTCTTTGTCCTTCTTATTTTGAGGGCACTGGTTGAGCTGCACACTGTACTCTAAGTGGAGTCTCACATGAATAAGACTAGAGTTCTGTATACTTTGTACAATTATACATTCTCTCTGAATATTAAATATTTTAACTTCTGGACACATGCCTTTTTCCCCCGTTAATAATATACATGTATATTATGCAGTGACGTTACCATGTAAATCATATACTCAACTTACCCTAAAGCAACAAAGAAATTAACATGATGAACATATATGTATTTTCACATATATTTCATTTTGATTTTTGTATCCAGAAGGTTTTGCCTGTTTAAATATACCCTCTGTCCAGTGTATGTGCATACATCTATGTGATTCACACACAATAGGTTGAGAGGATTTTCCTGTTCTTTGGAAGAGCTGGAATACTGATATTATGTGTCACAATTATGTTTGTCTGTCAGCTGTGGGCTAATAACCTGAAGTGTCATTCATTGTGTAACATCATATATAATGCTCAATGACCTCAGTGCTTGAGTGTTTGTTGGAAGCTGATTGTGATAAAGTACCTTTGGAAAGAATCATATTTCGTATGTATGTGGTTTGTATAATTTATTTTATTTCCCAAAAGCAGAAAAAAAAAACATAATAGATTGCTTCAATGTATCAAAATGCTTTTTGTGTCCATTCACACACACAGGATGTGATGTCAGACTGCTAGGGTTAAAAGATGTGGTGCTAGACAGCATTGACTAGTAAACATTAAAAGTAATTTTATATACATCAGGAGGATCTTACAGCTATTTAAGTTAAAGGTTAATGAAGATGATAATTCTCCCTCCACTAGTGTTACAAGTTTTGCACAGCTCTTGTTTCACTATAAGCCAATTCCATTTACTTTTTCTTGATATCAGTACCATTATACTTGCTGTTTCCACTATTCCTAACACAAAGACATATAACACCACTGGCAGATACCAATCACCATAAAATACATTTGTTCTGGCCAACTAAATAGGGCCAGTACACAGACTTGCGCATCGATATGTTGTCATTTATACTGTAAAATTCTTAGCATGGCCCCTGAAATAATTTTGGACTCATCAACCAGCACTTTTAAAGACTATGCCCAAGCACAGTTTGATGCTTAGCATGGGCCAGGGACTCCTCCTTACAAACAATCTGGATGCAGTTGCTATGGCTTAGACAAAAGAGAATTTATCCGTACAGACACAAGCTGTGCCACAGCAGCTGACAGCAGGAGCAAACAATATTTGTGGTGCATTTTCTTTATTGGCACAGGCATAGCAACGGATTCTAGACAATGGATAACTTGCAGTCCCCATGTAACTACATCTATTTGGATTCTGCATCCTTGCTTTCATCTCTGGAGTGTAAGGAGTGATGCTTAGCAATTCAGAAGCCAGCATGATTTACACACTACTGCAGAAGGCTTCATATATTTGTTTTTAACTAAGGAAAGTGGATTATTAAAATCAACTTAATTCTTTATTAAGGCAATGCTTTATGATAACATTTCTTTTATAAAAGTATTCTGCAGGAGTCATAAATGATTCTGTACAAATTGTGTCAAACTCTGCCTAATTCTCAAAAGCATTTTGAGATTAATTGATACAGGAGGCGTGCTCCAGCCTGAGTGTTGCATGTCATTTGTTTTGTGACATTCACAGCTGAAGTTAAATCCCTGAATGTCAGAGAGACATTCAGGATTCTGTATAGTACTGTCTGCAGAGAGTAACAGTTGACCTTCACTTTGGTACTTGCTGGGGGCATTCTACTCTCCTGAAAGCTCATAGGAGGCCACAGATACCTGTGGCGTGTTTTGGCAGAACATAAAATATAGTGCTGGGAAATTTTCAGTTCAGAGCTTGCAACACAATTAAGCCATGTTTTTTCAGCACATAATATGAGGTGGTGTTTAGGTTTCCAGATCTACTTACAGTTTTCACAGTGTCAAAGGATAGGGTTCTACCTTGGCTGACTTAGTGGACTTTAAGTTTTGTATAAGAACTCTAAAGATCATTCCTGAAAACTTCGTTTGTCATCTACTAAACTTGTAATTATACATATGTCCTTCTAATAAACTTGTGCTCATTGCATCTTTCAGTACTACCTTACCTAGAATTGCCCAGGCCAAAAGAAATTTCTCATACTCCAGCTACAGGATGCTTATTTGATAGAACTTATTATATAGTACCCTCTGCTTAGTTTCTTATTTTATTTTCTATAAATTTTAAACTTTCTGGAATAACACATATTTCAAACTTAAAGAATTTCTTGTAAGTAGAGTGATACTATCTCAGGCTTTGATGATTCAGGAAGCTACAGATAAGTTGTACTGTCTCAGATCCTTAGTTGCACCTGAGGTTGGAAGAGTTCATAGGATCCTTTAGTATACAACCACCCAGAGGTACTTGACCTCTCTTTTTTTATCAATATATAAATACTATTTTTGAGTAGGACCACTAATATTTAACATCTTGGATATAGGTATAAATTCAATTATGACACAGTTTAATAATAAAAAAATCTATATTCCTTCTCAAAAAGGGATTAAAAAAAAAAAGTATATAAATAATTATTTTAACAAAAAAAGGGGAAAAATTGAATGTTGAAATACTTGGCCTATTCTTTTGACTCAAATGCAAAGACTCAAGCTATCTATTTTCAATATATCTTAACATTTTGTATCATTCTCCAGAAGAATCAATATTTGTTGTTCGACCCAAATGGGATCTGAACTCAAAGAGTTGTCATCTGCATCATGTTTTGAAAGGCCAGTCCACTTTAGAAAGTCATCACTTATCTCTATCTGGCTATATTGATTATCTCTATCTATAATCAATGAATAGATTAACGAAAAAAATGACTCTGTCCCTACTCTTAATATATTTTAAGCCAATTTCCAACTTGGAATATGCTCCTATATGAAAAACAAAACAAAAACCCTTTTGAGTGTCTTTTGCTAAATCCTCCTTTTTATCCTGATCAGTAAAGGTGATTAAAAAAAACATTGGTCTCTTCTATTTATCTATTTTTTGAAACAGAAAACTAATGTATAATTTGGATTGCTGCTTAAGGAAATTTGGATTGTAGCTTAAGGAAAAATATCTCAATGGTCTAAGTTGCAACATATAGTATTTTCTTGAATTCCATTTCACATTCTCCTCCTCCATTTTTCTCTGGGGAAAAGGATTAAACAGTATGGTGTTACTCACTTCTAAGCAGAGCTTTGTTCTTGGAACAATTACAGACTGGTGGTTAAAGAGCACTCTTTCCTAACTGATGTTGCTACAGGCTAGGTCTTTGCACTGTTTTCTGCAAACCCAGTCTCAGATAACTTGATGTCTGGTTTTTATGGGTAGTGATGGCATACTGCTCTTCTTGAATGACCACATCTTTATAACCCTTGGAGGGCTTTCTAGCTATGCATGGATAGAATTAATAGCACTCCCCAGAATATGCCTAAATGTCTCACTTAAGAATAAAGCTTTTCCATAATAACATAAATACGAATGTTGCTTTCCTACATCCTGCTGTAATATTTTACATGAATCTTAAAAGCTAGATGAAATTTTGCATGATACTTTCCTCGGAAAAGTGGAGTATGACTTTGAAGTGACCTATTTAGATAAATAGATGCAAAGAGTGAGAAATACAGGTTTTAAAAACAGCCATATCACGCGTTTGTATGGCTTGATATTTCGCTATATACATAAGCTGAAACCTTGCCGTCTTAACAGCACACACCTTCTAGCAACTTTTCCCCAAGGAACATCCCCCACCATACTCATTTCTACTTTCAAAAGGGGCCTGATTTTCACCTATAAATTTTCTTATTAATGACTCCATTTAAAATTTTCTGAACCAATTAATTCCCATAGCATGTTTCTACAGTGGGAGAATCATAAGATAATGTCAGATTACCCTTTTGTAGTATTCTGTGGCAACTCATTCAAATGTCCCATTAATAGGAAGCAAAATGTTGTTTAATTGTTTGTTTTCCTTCTCCACTGTATAAAGGAGGCACTTTTTGTCTAGAGTATGTGAATATATAACCCTAAAATGCATCATCAGCTGCCAGCAGGAAATTTATAGTTCATGCTTTCTTATCTGCAAATAGCATAGAATCATAGAGTCATAGAATAGTTAGGGTTGGAAAGGACCTGAAGATCATGCTCCCATTATGGAATAGGTCAAGCATTCTTTTTGCCTAAACCACATTAGACTGCTTTTGAGGACTTTCCTGGGGCTTAGGAAGCTCTTGCTGAAGAACTAATGTAAGATAGTAGAAAGTTCAAAATATTAAATAATAAAAAGGAAGAAGAGATTTATGGACAAAATCTTCCTTTAGTTTAATCATCAATATCCATCTGGAGAAATTCCACTGAAGCCAGAAAATTATTCTAGAATTATACCAGAAGAACTGTAAACAAAATAAAATGAATATGTTGGGAGAAAAGAACAGTAAAGAAAATAAAATACACTTAAGCATAATTGAAAGGAAATCTTCACTAGCTTGAATGTCACAAAAGGAAAGCAGAACAATTGAGTCGCAGCTTAGATAAAACCGCAATCAGCTAAATAATAAGCCTGTTTACCTAAAGCTCATAAAAAGATCTATCATTAATGTACAGGTCATATCTCAGTACTTATAGCACTCTCCAAAAGTTGAGGCACGAGTTAAAATCTGCTGTTATTTTCTGCTCAATTCCATCTTCTTACTTCATATGTCTTCACTACATGCTGTGGTAGCCTATATTCAAAATAATTTGACTCCTCAGAACACTGGAGAGGAAGACTCTATATCTCTGTATTTAGACCTCCCTCTCATGGAACATGCTTAGAAAATTTGCACTATAAAGCATTATCATGGTTTGACGTAATCATTAAGGACATAGATTCACCAAGCCAAAGGCATTTGGTTGCTTCTCTTAAAGACAGATAAACAAATAAATAAAAAGTTGTGGAAGTTAAGATACCAAAATCTCTGAGAAATTTGTGTCCAAGTCGCTGAATCAGCAGTGTGGCTACATTGCTGCCTGAACATTTACGGTGAAGGTGGTGAGGCCCTGGAATAGATTGTCCAAATAAATGGTAAATGCTCCATCCCTGGCAGTGTTCAAGGCCAGGTTGGACAGTGCCTTGGGTGATATGGTCGAGTGTGAAGTGTTCCTGCCCATGGCAGGGGAGCTGGAACTAGATGATATTAAGGTCCTTTCCAACCCCGATCATTCTATGATTCCATAACAAAGTCAACATCTTTAGTTTGTGTTCCAAATTACTGATTTGTTTTTTACTTATCAGTAAGATGGAGAATGACTGAATAATCAAGGCAGTATCAAAAACAGTTCTTCTCCAAGGGGGTGTCAGAAGGTGTCTGTCACGATGTTAGGTATCAAAGTTATACCATAGTCAATGGAGAATTAAGCCTTAAAAGTAATAAAACCTGGAGAGTCATTCAGTTAAATGTAAGAATTATTTCAGATACTCTGAGGTATCTTTGGCTGCAGTTGCAAGCAGTTCAATATCCAGTGCTTTTCCAGAAAGGTACAAATCATCTGTGACACTGTGGCTTATCAGTCAGGCTTATGCACACATTCTGGATACTCTCTAGCATTTGAAATGGCAGAAGCAGCATTTAAGCAAGTAAATCCCACCTTAGTTTATGCTCGGGTGAGAGTAATTGATCTCTAATCTCCATTAATTACATTGACTAAATCGTCACAGAATATAATGAAGGACCAGATAATTTGCATGTTTGTGGATGTCTATATCCAGACATTCAGTCCCGCTATCTTAATCGCACGTTAAATTCTAGCTATTCTAGCTGACCGTACTGACATCTAGCTGAAAATATCTTAGCATTAAAGACTTCTTGGATCTGATGAATGTTAATTAATTGTTCAGAAGCTTTGGTTATCTTTCAGTGGAAAGAATCTATACCTGTGCAGTATCTATGTTATCAAAATTATCATCTAATTAAAAGTTTCATAAACAACGAAACTTTCATGTTTTGCTAACTCAGAGAGTAGAAAAGGAGAATTCTATCACAATTAAATTATAATAATGAAAAAAGATATGGAGCAACAGCAACAAAATAGGATAAAGAAAGATGAATGGAAAAAAAATGGTGCTTGGGTAAAAATAAATTAAGACCAAGAAGCTCGTTGTAGGACCCTGGACAAAGTTCAGTTGTACCAATTCATATCCTTTCCTGCTTTTTACACCTTGTCTTCATGAAGGACTAACTTCCTGAAGACAATAAATTCGGCCTTATCATGGTCCCATTAAATTGAGTAGGAAAACCCCTATTAGTTTTACTAGTTCAAAGGGCAACCAAAGTGTATGTTATTAAACAGATTGGTTTGTGGATATATTGCAAAAAAAAGGGTGAAGTTTAGTAAAATCACACTAAACTAGTTTCTGTTATACTTACACTTTTTTTTTCCTTTAGAAATTCAGTTGTTCTAAATGAAGTTGTGTTTTATTTTGCTTCCTGCAGAACTAATGAAATTATTAAATTGTTTCTCAATAGAGCAGGCAAACATTGAAGGAAAGTACTCCAAGATCTGTTTTACTGATCTGAGCAACCATTTACATATTCTCCTCATTAAAAATGGCCAGTCAATAGTCAAAGATGCAGCCTGAACAGATATTTCTGCTCTGTAAGGCAGCCCACAAACCAGAAGAATTTATTAAACTACTTGAATTCTTTTTTCTATATATGTGTGATATTTATTATGAAAGATAATAAATGTATGTGTGGTATTTATTATGAAAGAGGATAAAAAGAGGGAGAGGGATGTATTGGGTACTTTCTGTGATAAACAGTTGGCTAGTTCCTTTACTGCAATGCAATCCTGTCTTGAGTTTGCACAGTGATTTTTTGACTGGCTGCTAATAAGTGCCCTAATGTACAGAAACAACACAAGCTTGGGATATGTTGTTCTTCTCTCAGTAAGAGTCCTGTGTATCTAGCATTGTTACAGCAGTTTAAAAAGACCATGCTGCAATGTTTTCACCATATCTATGGTATTGTGTAAAAACTAGATAATTTAAAGTTTGAGCTGTGCACCTTCCAGAGCCAGGATGGATTTATGTCTCTCCCTTGTCTTCTGGAAAACTTGAGAAGGAACACAGGGGAGAGGAGGACCTTCTTCAAAATCATTGGAGACTGGTAAAGCTAGAAGCGGGACAAAATACAATTTGAGATTACCTATTTTGTTCACATTTAGACCACCAGATTTGGAGTAAGGAGCTACCTTTTGCCAGTTTGTAAATAGGAAGAGTGCATTTGAGATGACAGGAAGAATTAGTCACCTGCCTCATAAGAAGGAGTATATGACATGCCTATTTCCTCAAAGATTAGGTTACCTAATCCCTTTCCATATTAGAAAGATTTTGCTGATGAATTTTACCTTACTTTTCCCCTGGAAAGTTCATACTGTTCTATTGCAAGACTTATGCTTACCAAACGTCTTGAGGATATCTTTTGTCTGGGGGTGGGAGCATGTCAAATGAGTGTTCTGTGCATCCTCCTGAACCAGACAGACCTGATGACCCACGTATTACAAATAATGAGGCTTTTTCATGCTGTAGACATAATCTTTGATCACGTATACAAAACTTCATGAAGATGTGAGTAAATAATGGGCATTCTCACAGCAATTTTTACTTTGTCACACAGTCTTCAAGTACTTCCTTAAACTACACATAGTAGAATTGTGGTTCGAACTGTTTTTCCTTTGTGTAGCTGAGCACTGAGAAAAGACATGATATACTTACAAAACAGAAGTACAGATGTGAGTGAGCAGGGACCCCAAGAATTCACAACTACACTGTATTATGTAAGCTTGGTATTTTAACCTTTTTTTTTTTTTTTAACTTAAAACTATTTTGCAGTGATTTTAATACCTACTACAATATCCTCTATCCCTGAATTTCCTCAGGCATATAACTGCAATCACTCTATATCCTTTATATACATTCAAACATTACTCTCCCTGGAGAGTCCTGTGGGAAATATTCTTTTCTCTTTTTACTTCAATCAAAATCATCAGCCATGGCATATCGATTACAAACATAAAAAAATAGCTCTCCACAAACCCATCTAAGCAGCAAAAAGGTGATATCCATAGGAATATTTTGCTAGTGTGCAGTATTTACTGCTTCATTGGAAGTTCTCAGGAGAAGCAGACTTAAACCTTATGATGAAAGTCCTAGTATTTTCTTTAGACTGTTCAGCAAGTAAGATTCCCTGAAGAAAAGTAAGAAAATATATAAAGTAAATTAAATACTAAAGAGTTAGTGGAAAATTATCAAAGTTCTGAAAATGAACAATTTGAAATAGAAAACAATTTAAAAAAATGTGTGATTTACAGCTTGACTTAGTGCATTTAAAAATGTAACTGTGCTTTCATATAGAACACTTAACAAGAGTGAATTTAACTTCATGTCTTCATGACTAGCCTTGGGAAATAATGTGATTGACACAGAAATACCATCCATCAAATGCCATAGGACATCTCTACCTAATGTCTAGTCATCTCCACTGGTTGAAAGCATGCTGTCACAGAATCATCTGGATAATAATTAGAAAGGTATCAAACAAAGAAATTCAGTTCCTCTAAGCAGGCTTTAATTGATTTTACATATTCATATGTGAATACAGCTTTCTTCACTTTTATTCCTTGGACTTAACAGTTAAACCATTCTTGGTTCAGTCTAAAATTTCAAAGACAATATTTCCACAACTTTTCATCAGCTTGTTCATGAACCTTATATATAACACTTGAATTTTAGGTTGCTAAAATTTAACAGTGCCTGGTTTTGTGTTTTGTTTGTTGCTTTTTATTTTTTTTAATTTTTTATTTTTAAAGAAGAAAGAATCTGGAAAATCTATTATGGATGGATATGGTGGAAGCTATCACAGCAGAGGCAGTGGCAAGAGACAAGTCAGCAAAGGAACAAATGCATCTCTCTCCAGAGATCAGCATCACAGAGACATGGTAGGATGGCTCCTATGACTGGAGTGTTGGAATGGAAGGTCTCAGTCTCCTCAGGAAGGATAAGCATGGAAGAGGGGAGGGAGTGTTGCACTCTATGTCAATGATCAGATGGATTGCATGGGGCTCTGACTGGGGATGGATGAGGAACTGTCCAAAAGCTTACAAGTCAAGAATAAGGGAGGGCAGGCACAGGTGACATTATTGTGAGGGTCTGCTACAGGTCACCCGACCAGGAAGATTGAGTGGATGAGGCCCTCTATAGACAGGTAGGAGCAGCCTCATTTTTCACAAGTCTTGGTCCTCATGGGGATCTTCAATCACCTCATTATTTGTTGGAGGGACAACACAGCAGAGCATAAGCAGTCCAGAAAGTTCATGGAATATGTTGATAACTTTCTTCTCCAAGTCGCAGAGAAGCTGACAAGGAAAGATGTTATGCTAGATCTTGTTCAAACCAGCAGGGGATGATAGGGAATGTGGAGCTTAAGGACAGCCTTGGCTGCGATGACCATGAGATCATGGAGTTCAAGATCCTTAGGGCAACATGGAAGCTTCACAGCAAGCTTGCTACCCTGGGCTTCAGGAGAGTGGACTTTGGTCAGGCAGAGGAAGTCAGGCAAAACCACCAAGAGGCCAGTGTGGATGATCAGGGAGCTCCTAGAGAAACTCCAATGCAACAAGGAAGCCTACAGAGTGTGGAAACAATGATGGGTTGCCTGGGAGGAATACAGAGAAACTGTCCAAGCAGCCAGAGACCAGGTTCGGAAAGCTAAAGCCATGACAGAATAAAATCTGGCCACAGACATCAAGAGTAACATGGAAAGCTTTTATAGATATGTTGGGGACAAAAAGAAACTAAAGAAAATGTGAGCCTTGTCCAGAAGGAAATGGGAGAGCTGGTTATTGGGATATGGAGAAGGCTGAGGTTTTCCATGACTTTTTTGCCTCGGTCTTCACCACACTGCCCAAGTTGCTGAAAGCAAAGGCCAGGACTGGAAGAATGAAAAACAGCCTGCTGGAGAAGGAGATCAGGTTTGAGACCATCTAAGGAATCTGAACATGCACAAGTCCATGGGACCTGATGAGATGCATCCACAGGTCCTGAGGGAACTGACAGATGAAGTGGGTAAGCCACTATCTTATTTGAGAATGTGTGGCAGTCAGTTGAAGTTCTCACTGAATGGAAATGGGGAAATATAATCCTCATTTTCAAAAAAAGGAAAAAAGGAAGTCCCAAGGAACTACAGGCCAGTCAATCTCACCTTAGTACTCAGCAAGGTCATGAAGCAGATCCTCCTGGAAACTGTGCTAAGGCACATGAACAGTAAGGATTATTGATGACAGCCAGCATGGTTTCACTAAGGGCAAATTGTGCACGACAGATTTGGTGGCATTGTATGAGGTTAAAGATTTGGCAAGTAAGGGTGGAGTGACTGAGGTCATCTATCTAGGCTTGTGCAAAGCACTTGACAAGGTCCTGCTCAGCATCCTTGTTTCTAAACTAGAAAGAAATGGATTTGACAGATGGACCACTCAGTGGATAAGGAGTTTGGCTGGATGGAGACACTCAAAGAGTTGTGGTCAATGGCTCAATGTCCAAGTGGAGATCAGTGACAAATGGTGTTCATGAGCTATCAGTATTGGGACCAGAAATGTTCAACATCTTTGTCTGTGACATGGACAGTGGGATTGAGTGCACCCCCAGCAAGTCTGTCAATGACACCAAGCTGTGTTTTGTGGTTGATATGCCATCCAGAGGGACTTGGACAGGTTTGAGATTTGGGCCAGTGCAAACCTCATAAACTTTAACGAGGCCAAGTGCAAGGTCCTGCATATGGGTCAGAGCAATCCCAAGCAGAGCTACAGGCTGAGCAGAGAATGGATTGAGAGCAGCCCTGAGGAGAAAGACTTGAGGATGTTGGTTGATGAGATTTTCAACATGACCCAGCAATGTACATTTGCAGCCCAGAAAGCAAACTCTATCCTAGGCTGCATCAGAAGAAGCATGACCAGCAGGTTGAGGGAGGTGATTCTCCCCCTCTACTTCACTCTCATGAGACCCCACCTGGTATACTGTTTTCAGCTCTGAGACCCCCAACACAAGAGGTATGTGGACCTGCTTGAGTGAGTCCAGAGGAAGCCATGAAGATGATCAGAATACTGGATCACCTCTGCTATGAAGACAGGCTGTCACAGCTGAGGTTGTTGAGCCTGGAGAAGAAAAGGCTCTGGAGAGACCTTCTAGCAGCCTTCCAGTACCTAAAGGGGTCAACAAGAAAGCTGGAGAGGAACATTTTAAAAAGGCATGCAGTGACAGAACAAGGAGGGTTAGTTTTAAACTGAAAGGGGGTAGATTTAGATTAGAAATTAGGAAGAAGGGTGATGAGGCACAGGAAGAGGTTGCGCAAAGATGTTGTGGCTGTCCCACCCCTGGAAGTGTTCCAGGCCAGGTTGGCTGGGGTTTTGAGCAACCTAACCTGATCTAGTGAAGGTGTCCCTGCTTGGGGATTAAAACTGGATGATCTTTAATGTCTCTTTCAACCCAAACTATTCTATGATTCTATGAAAAAGCTTCTGAACGATGCCTGAGTACACATTTTGGGAGGTCTTTGCCTTTCTCTGTTAGAGCTTTGCAAGCAGTGAGTTTAGAAAGATGAAAATCCACTGCAGGATGTATAGCTGATTTCCACAGGATTTAAGGATCCTTTTTATGCAATGCTCCTGGAAAAAAAGTTAAAAAACAGCATACTTGGGGCAAGGTAGCAAAAATAGTATTCTTTATTGAAGTCTTTGGTTGTTTTGAATAATTTGTGTAATTCTTCTGGTGTTAGACTGCATGAGAGCTTTCCATTTGAGATTTTTTGACAGTGAAACACTTTTTCTGGTTTTGTCTTGAACAGTGGATAGGGCACTCCATAATTCAGTTCTTCACCTTCATTCTGACGGGTGACATGTTTTATCAGCAATTTCTTGTGCAGTTCAAATTCAAGAAACAGGAAACATCAAATTCTTACAGCCTACAAAAGATTCCGATATCTGTCTCTACATCTGTGTGAGATACCCCAGTCTGTTTCCAGCAAAATAGAGCCAAAATATATTTTCAGAATAATTCTGCTATTAGGCATGAATACATACGACCCAGGGGCACTGCACAAGAAAAATACTAAGCAATAGGATCACAGCCTGTGCTCCCAGTACACACCTTTTTTTTTTCTTCCTGTTTTGACTTTGTGGAGAACAAGTATTCAAATTATTTTTTTGTGAATTCTCAGCTATTTCCTAAAACAGTCTCAAAATCTAAGACAAAACCATAGTATTTATATCAACACAGAAAACCAAAATGAATTATCTGCATCTCTAGGAGCCCATTATGAACTATGTTGTGTATTAGAGCAATATACCCTTTCTGTAAGGAAAAGGCAAAGCTACATCATGGGAGAGACAAAGGAATCATGTGATCATCTACCTTGCAAGGGTTATCAACGTGAGAGAATATGTGCAAGCATATTATACAACCGTTATATAACTGCAAACTTCAAAATCTTGTAGAAAATGGTGTTCATCCATAAGAAAATTAGCTACTGTATGTAGGATATGTGTTTTCTACTTGCAATCATTCTATTGAGATTATAAAGTTAGTTTATTTTGTAGCATTTGTGCAATATCAAGTAAATAATTTGTTTGTACTGTCTTTTGAGAAGATGATATATTGACACCCAGAGTTAAGTAAATTCAGCAAAGACACTTGGCAGTCATACACGAAATCCTAGTATTGAATTATAGTGTCTTCAGAAATACCAAGGAATGGATCTGGGTCCTGAATCTGTGCAACAATGGTTTCTGGGGACCACTTGGTCCAGCATAGTGGGCCATCCAAAAGACTCTCCTCCTGATGCCAGTACAACTTTGACATAAACTCACTCTTCTGCTAAGTAGGTGAAGTAAACTTTACACAATAAGTTCAAGAACTGGCAAGAAATTTATCAATGAAAGGCAAAGGAATCTTACTTTATATGACTGTCTTGTCATGGGTTCAGCAGTAGCAGTCATTTTTCTCCTTCTTGGTAGTTGGTGCAGCACTGTGTTTTTGACTTTCGGC
>JANRGW010022846.1:0-23874 GCA_024733675.1 Psilopsiagon aymara
GTTCTTATCTCAACCTGTGGGAGTTGCATTCTTTTGATTCTCCTTCCCATCCCTCCAGGAGCAGAGGGAAGAAAAAACCAGGAAGTGAGTGAACAAACTGCGTGGCTGATTTATGGCTTAAACCACGACAATGTTCTTAGTATGGGTGCTAGCTGAAGAAAAATTATCAAAACTGTACCCCCAAAAAAATCTCATTTTGAATGCTTAACAGGAAAGTCTCAAGTTTCCCCATGTCTCCACTGACACCTCAGTGGAACAGCATCCTAAGTATGATCTTGCCACTAGCACAGGGTTGATGCTGTCTTTGGAGGACAGGTCGTCATTAGAGTTTCTTGAAGATTTTCATCCATCCAGTCCAGATAGCTCTTGCATCACAGTGGGAGCCTACCATGGAACTATACATCTGTCACACAAGTGGAAGGTGCATCCATGTTTGGTTCATTTCTTCTATGCCTACCCAACACTCTCCACATCACAATGACTTCTTGGTTTTCCATGGCAAGACAAACAGGAGTTTTGTGTTTAAGAAATGGGTCTGAGTCATGCAGGCTCAAGTCTATGTGACCGATATAGATCAGGTTTCCAACCCAGGTTGGAATTTTCTTTGTGAAGGACCAATTCCACATCTCTCTTGCCTTAAAGCAAGCTGATAGCTGCAGTCAGTCTTTCTGACTTCTAAGCTCCCCCTTGTCCACCTAATGCTTTCCAGATGAAATTCTTCTATCAGACTATTGCAAAATGTTACAAATTCAATTTTTCCATTTAATGAAATTAAAAAAAGTAAAAAATCCATCAAACCAGTTTAATTATGACTAAATACCCCCCAAATCTAATACATATATGTATATATATAGATATGATTTCTGTATCTAAAACAATAACACATGTTAACAGTTGTGAATGTAGCATGATTTCATTCCACCCTTTTAGATTTTATTCCTTAGAGTCTGATGCAATGCCTTTTCACTCCTGATTACTCCCACTGCTGAAATGGCCTATGGGAACACAGGCTTCCTAATAGCTACTCTACCTCTCACTGAGTCTGAACCACGCATACACTGAAAGCAAACTGCAAAGCTAAAAAATAAAAGGGCAAACCAGAGAGAGTCAGCCTACTTTTGTAATCCCACTGAGAGTCAGTGCACAAAGCTGCCTGCTGTTGTTTTTGCCTTCTAGCTGCAGAGTCAAGGAACAATGAGTTAGTTCACAGCTGGAACTTGTTTTTTGCAAACATAAAGGCAGCAAGGAAACTAAACCAGAACAGTTCTCTTTCTGCCATAAGACCTATTTGTAAATCATGATTGTCCTAACAGAACTGCACAGAAACACTAAAATACAGCAGGTCAGAGATTCAACCAGTGATTCCTGTGGCAGGACCATCATTCCTGGATTAGATAAGGCTACATCTCAAGAAGAGTCTAAATTACATGCAAATTTCAGACTCATGAAAAAGGCGCCAGGATACTCCACCCTCTTGGTAAATAACCTAAGCGTGGCAGGCAGATGGGATTGCTTTGTTTTACAACCCAGATTCCTTCAGGAACAAGAAATTAAATCAGTTTTTAAATTCCTCTTGCAATTCACATTAGCAGTTTGATGATCTTTGTGTCTGAAAGGTTGCGTGTCAGGGTAATGTCTACTCAGCATAGTTTTGAAATACCTGAAATTAAAAGCTCAAATGTGTTTTGTGTCCACTCTGGCTGGTGGGAGGCTCAAAACCCCATCATTGTAGCCATAGGACATGCTGTTTGAAGTTCAGGTGCTATTCTGATCTGACAGCAGCATGTTTGAAGCTACTCACACAGGCCTAGTCCTTTAATTAAGGGAAGAATAACATTCTAACATGAGCGCCCGCTCATGGGCACAGGTGTGTATTAACAAGAGGTTAATACAGGTTTTCTTCAGGTTAAGTTAAATTTGGCAAGAGAAAAACAGGTTTTGAAACTATTACTAGAATTTTTCCAGTCAAACTAAAAATCATGACTTCTTGCAAATTCGAAGAGCCTACAGCATCATAACAGTGCTTGCGTGTATGGTAATGTATGTTAAAAGTTACTTAAATTTCTACATATGCAAATGCGTCTTGTAATAATGATAATACATACGATTTATCAGGGTTTTTTTCATATTGATCCCAAAGAAAACATAGCCATCAAAGGGGATGTTAGAAAGCTAATGAATGCCACTCCACCATTAGCTCCACTGTTACCTTTTCTTAAAAAGCCAAATAAACCTTTTGAGTATTTGCCATATATGGGTCCAAAGCTAAATCACACATGCACAAAAAAAGAAACCCAGTACTTTTAGATTTAAGATTATTGGTAGAGCAAAGCTATGGCACAGAAGATTCTGTCTCTCTTGCAGAAGGGAGACATTCGACAATGTATTTATTTCCTGCCAGAAATAGTCAAAGAAATGTGCTTGAAGCTAGTTTTAATTGTTGCTGGTTTCCACAGTCTCTTCATGATGAGGGCCATCTTCCTAAAATAAGGCTTACACCAGGACATTTTTGAGAGTTAGCCCACTGTGAGAATCTGAAAGCAAATTATCAGACCATTTGAGGCTGTTAAAAGGGAAAAGGCAAGGTCTGACACTCATTCCTTGCTTTTTCCTCTGCCTTCTGAGAGAATAGGTGAGTCTGCAGCTCTCTTTGGTCAGGACCTAACTAACTTAACTACATTGTGCCTAGTCACAACCTTGGGGTTAGAATCCACACTTCAGGATGGATTCCAGGATCATTTTGATTCTACAAAATGTTGACTGGAGTAGAGTGAACCCAAAGAAAAATGTGCGTTGATGCTCAGTCCAGTTTCATGAATCCCCATAGGATTAAATTCAACCCCTTGTCAGTTTAATTGAACATTTGCTACACCAAGCAGTGAAAAAGTAAGCATTTGTGTGTGTTTTGAATGTTACCTTCCAAAACAGATCTTTATCTCTAGCTGCATATGGAGCACTGTTATTGAAACAACAACAAGAAAAGACATTAAATCAATGGCCATTTCTTGTAACAGGAGCCAAGCCAACAGTCTTCGCTTTGGAAAAGGGTGGAGTGGATTTTGTGCCTACCCAGCAACACACCCAGAGAAGCCGATGATCACTGGGGACAAGGTTAAGCCAGTTCACTGTCTGCGTTGAGTGTAAAGCCTCCCCTGCTCAGGGAATGTCATTCCTGCTTTCCTGAACTCCGCCTGCAGTATCTAGAGTAAAGCGGGATTGCATTGTCTTCCACTGCTTGCCCCAGGAAACATGATATCATTCTCAAACAAAAGCGGGAAAGCTGACAGATCTATTGAGATGGGTGTGACTACAGCACACACCTCCCTGCTCTGCCCCTGAGGAAAAGGCACTGACTGGCAGCTCTTCAGTACTGAGCTGTCTGCACTGCCCATGTTTACAGCTATTCTCTGCAGACAACTTTTGTTCTTCCCTACTGACTTAACAAATGTCGCTTGCCTGCGGCATCAGTTAGGTGTATGTTTTGATGTAGAGAAACAGCAGAGACAAGGAAAAGGAGTTGGGATAACTGGGCTTCCTTTTCTTCTCTTTCACGCTGCTTACAGCACCAGGTTGTCTCCTTCAAGTGAAAAGCTGAAATGATGTGAAAGCTAAATAGGCTGAATCAACGTGCAGAATTAAAAGCCACAACAGAGGTTTTGGTAAACAATATGCAGACTGTTACATCAAAGGTTAGATAAGAATACCACCAAACATATAATACTCAACAGATTTTAAACATGCATTTTTGCCTGTATTAACCTCTAGTCTTTTATAGGTTCCAAAAGTAAAATTGCAAACTCATTTGTTCATAATTTCTCTAAGGTATTGACATGCTGTTAATCCAGAAGATCTATGAATTTCAACGCTAGTTACACAGCAATGAGGACTTCTTCATTTTCTTGCTACTTTCTGGTTTTCCTTGCAGAACAAGCTGCAGGTTTATAGCACATTACCTTTTTTGCTGGACTGGAAGAACATACACATACCTCAATGAAATGGTTAGGAATGAGTTAAGCCTAAGGTTATTGTGTAAATTGTATTTCTTTTTTACCGATTTTTCTTGATACATTACCCAAAACTGTCTAGAAAATCAAAATGTCAGTGGTGAAAGCAACACCCAAAAGCTGAACAATTAAGAATTTGATGACAAGAGAACAGGCTTCCTTAGGGCTCTTC
This sequence comes from Psilopsiagon aymara, assembly GCA_024733675.1. Taxonomy (NCBI): domain Eukaryota; kingdom Metazoa; phylum Chordata; class Aves; order Psittaciformes; family Psittacidae; genus Psilopsiagon; species Psilopsiagon aymara. Next base: position 4,177 of record JANRGW010022846.1, read on the forward strand.
TAGTGATAACTTCAGCAAAGCATCTCTAACATTAATTCTCAGAATACTATAAGCTAAATTTCCATTAGTGTAGTCTTACTGTGTAACTTTTGTTGCAGATGTCTTATGACTAAATTCTGAGCTGCTGAACTAATGACATTTGCTGATAATACTGAACCATTCTTTAGCTGTATTTGAAGTGTTTTAACTGACCTTCTACAAGGTGTCTTTTTTGTCCACTAACTTGCATACAGATTCCACTTCCTGAATCTTGTCTGTCTGAAAACTTGTATGAAATCAGATACTGGAACACCAAGAAATGTCACATTGCCCACGACACAGACAGTTCATAAAGTCAGACACACAGCAGATATTCTTGGGAAATGACACCAATGGTTTCAAAGTTCTGAACTTTGTGAAGAAGTTAATACCATTAGACGAAAGAGAAACCCTGTTGTATTCTCTGTCTGTGCCAAAAAACTATTTCAACAATTAAAAAGAGATAGGAGCAGATTTTACATGTGGCTAAACTCTCCCCAGCAGCTTGACCACAGTGCTGCCCTCACTTGCTTTAAAAGGACTGCAGAGAGGTAAGTGGATGCACTGGAATAAATGCTAGTACTCGTCTATAAAGGTAAGTGGTGAAGTAAGGAGTAGGGAGTCATGCACTTTGTCTGCACATTGCATGAGAAACAAGAAAGGCATGACAGGTCGACCACAGATATTAAAGCAAAGGCTTACCTGAAATCATCAGGCTGAATACGTAGAGAGCTAGATGTGCTAAAGAGTCCATACTTTCCAAAATATATCCATCCAGTTCTTACAATTGCTCATGGAGTATCCTTTTCTCGGGGTAGATGTTTACCAGTTACTCTTCTCCATTGTGGTACGCTGTTTACAAGTCAAAGACAAGAAATCATAGCACTGGCGCAGGCTGGAACAGTCTCATTGCTGTCTGAGTACAGGGAGTTTAAGTTCCTTTTTCCTGTTTCCTTTGTAGATTAGGATGGGAAAGGCAGGATCTTAAAGGCATTTTGTATCAGCAGGACTGCACGGCAGCGCAAATCCCGTCCATCCAGCAATACATCAAAACAGTTATCTGGAGCTGCTGGAAAAGCAGGGGACTGCTGTTGGTCACAGTCAGCAAAATAGGAACAATGATGGCATCCTCCAGCAGGCGGGAGAGTGCAAATAAAAGCTCCTCCACCTAGGTACAGTAGGGGGAAAGTGTCACCCCCTCCTCATAGCACAGATCTGCTAATTTCTCATGGTGCAATCATCTTTTCTCTTATTCATTAAACCCATACATAAGCTCCTGGCTGCAATGCATCTCAGCATACAGTAATGAAAATATGAGATAAACAGTAACAAACCAAGCAGACAAATCCAGTATAGATCAAAGCCAGCCACAATCCAGCAAACTACTCCATTAGTTCATGTGCTTCACTGGAAACAATTCTGCCCTATGTTTGACAATTGGAAACAGACTGAAAACTTGTTGCAATAATAAATCACACCCAAGTTAGAGCTATTATGACTTCAGTGGATCAAAATGTCCACATTACTTAACAGGGGTCTCAAAACTCAGAAGCTAAAACAAAACATAAGGGGAAAATACAAAAACCACCAAAAAAAAAAAAAAAAAAAAAAAAAAAAAAAGGAAAAAAAAAGGAAAGAAAAAAATGGAAATGCAGCACTCAGCTATTCAAACGGCATTGCAAATAAAGGGCAATCGTATTTACCCGTTGGCTAAATATAACCCATGACAATGTGACAATGTAGCATTTGAAAGTCCTGTAGATCTGCCAAGATGCTGACACCCAGAGTGACTTTTCCAGAAGTATGGAAAAGTGAATGTCCAGCATCATTTTGGAAACAGGGTGTGGGTTGACCCTACTTTGATTTGATTTCCTTGGCAAGACCTTTCAAGTCTTCAATTGGTGTAGATTTCACTAAAGAAGTCCTTTACACTCAAAATCTATTGCCATATGGACAGAAGGGTTTTGCCATCCTCATGTTTCAACATAATTACATAGAGTTGCTCCTTACATGCTGCCCACCCCCACAAAAAAAACCCAACCAAAAGAAAGCAAAACAAAACTGAAAGCCAAAGCACCTAGGAACTTAAACTGAAAATACTCTCTCGGTGCAAAACCACGATGTGTTGTCCAAACATTACTAAAATTCCACTTTGAGGTTTACAGAAGCCAGAACATAAGATATTTACTCAGTCTGGTTCCAGACCAAAATACACATAGAATCATAGAATAGTTGGGGTTGGAAAGGACCTTAAGATCATCTAGTTCCAACACCCCTGCCATGGGCAGGGACACTTCACACTAAACCATATCACCCAAGGCTCTGCCCAACCTGTCCTTTTCTTCATCTTTGATTTCGTGAACATTTTCTTCTGCTCTTAGACATCGAGAAGTGGTGATTAACCACACTTCAGTTGCACATTAGCAGAATACTTACTGTATTACACTAAGTACTATCGTAATTCCTACCTAGTGGGTACCTCTGTTCTGTTATTCATTTAACCTACTTCTAACATGACCTATATTTAATTTTTCCAATATCTTTTGACTTGCTGAAGGCAGGGGCTTAAACAACTTCATTCAGTGCTGTGCTTCTCCAGATTTTTACAGTGAGCTTAGAAAGGTTTTTAAACTTTTCACTTAAATCTCACTCCACAGGGCATAAACAGGTCACTGATGAGAAATGCATCATATCTCTATTTTTAATGCACCTAAATGCAAAGTAATCCATATGGACTGCTGCAGATACTGATTTTGCAGTAATTGGCCAGGTCAGGTATCCACTATTTTTGAAGAATCAGCTTATGCCTACTGGTCATCTGCCATGACAAGGTAGCTATCTCCAGAATGAGAGCAGACAGCTTGAATATGCAATACTCCACAAACATAAGAAGGCTGCAAACACTTGCAGAAGCTAGAGAAAAGGAAGCATACTTACCCAGGTCAGAATTTGGGTGGGATACCAGCTTCAGGAGGCTCATGTATTTGTTTTGTGTTTCATTATATGATTTCATTTTGAAGAAATAAATAATAGCATCTATGATTCAGCAAACATTTCAGTACTTGTTTATGTGTAGTAAGTGGGTAAGCTCTGTTTCTGTATGGAAGGTTTTTAAGTGCTACAGTTTGATTATTGCTTCCACTGATGTCAAAATTAATTGCACAGGCTTTTGCTGGACTATGGAAATTAAAGGATTTCACTGTTCTGTCACATTCTTCCTCATATTTAAGTGTCTGCCAGCCCTACCTTCCATATTTTCATCATTATAGTTGTGGATGCCACTTCCCTGGCAGTGTTCAAGGCCAGGTTGCATGGGGTTTGGATCAACTTGGTCTAGTGGAAGCTGTCCCTGCCTGTGGCAGGTGGGTTGGAACTAGATAATCTTTAAAGTCCCTTCCAACCCAAACCATTCTGTGATTCTATGATTCTGTGCCATTAGACTATAAGTCTTCCCAAAAGTAGGTCATACCAATTTTATGTCCTATGAACTGAAACTTTTATCTGATCATCCTTCAGATTACTGAACAACACAGAAGTACAGTATGTACAGTAAAATTGTCTATCCTTTCCATGAAGCAGCAATGACATCATAACAGGACCCCGTTCATGAGTCCATCTCTTGCTATCTACTCCCCAGCTTATGTTGACAGATCGGCAAAAAAAAGTATCCTAACTCTCAGCCTTGATTGACTATAAAAGAGCAGAAGAATTGGAAATGGCCTTCTGGCAAAACCAGATTGCCGATAAAAAAAAACTGAGCTGAAAGAGAGGAAGAGTAAAATATGATACCAAGTTATTCCAGCTTTTGTTGCTCATGGGGCTGGCAGAGACTGGCCAATTGGACTGGCCAATGAGCAGGCCTATGGCACACCTTCCCGAGGGTGTTCGGGCCCCACAGACTACACTCTTTGTCTTTTCCAAAGGTACTTGAAAGGCTCAGAAAGGCTGTCCAACCCCTGTGTGATTTCTAAAGTGTTCCCTGTAGGAACATGGTTTTTTGTGGGTGGTTAACTGCTGATTAATGCATGTCAGCATTCACATCTAATTTAACACCCATCACAATGGTATGCGTGAGTTTTTAAATTAGTTACAGCAAGGAAATAAATTGTCTTTCAACAAGTAAACACAATCCTAGCTTTAAACATGGCTTTTCATAACTCTGCTGAAGGCTAATTTTATGATATGTCAAGTGCCCGAACTCCTGACACCAGGCTTTCCTCTTTAGATAAGCAGCATACTTGTCTCAATCCATTCATACACACTGCAGCACATGGAAATATGTGAGGAGGAAAAAGAAACAATGCCACTCCACACTTCTTTAATCAGGTAGATGTGTTAGCAGAAGGCACATATCCTCTTGCAGTGTCTGGCTGTATTATGCCTCTTGGAAATAAGCCATTACTTTGGCCTTGACATGATGTTAATGTGTGGCAGAAAAGGAACTTTAGGAATTATTACTCACTGCAATCAGCTAATGTGAAGCAGAGGCTCATAAAAAAGAGTTTAAGCTTCGCTTCTTAAACAGATCCTGTTCTCCCCTACACAACACTCTATGCCACTGAGGCCTGCCACAGCCCTCTAGCCATCTATTTTACCTGGAAGCAAGAGGTAGGATCCAGGTGGCCAGTCAGAGGGCAGCTGCAGTGGCTGGTCAAAGTGTTCAGGAGGAGGACTATCCCTACAAGGTGCAGTGGCAGTGTAGAAACTGGAGGGAGATAAAGGTTTCTGTGGTACATAGCTAAAGATAGGTCATAATAACAAGGAAAGGAGAGTGTAGAGAAGTGGTTGTGAGAAACTTTAAGGTGGGGTAGAAAAGGTAGTAGAATCTGGTTTTTGTTGCAGCTCATTCTCTTCCATTTGGCATGCTGAGGAGGCACAGTTACTTTTTGCTTTTTCTGCTGCCTGTCCTGCATATGCATATTCAAAAGGTAAGTCAGGATTGCAAAGATAGCCACTATCATCAGAGTTTTTTGCTCAGAGATTTTATTTTCTTCTCCTGAAACAGCTTCTCTTGGATTTTCAGGAGACCATAGCCTGGAAAATGGCTGAGTACTGAGCAGTCAACAGAACAGCCTCAGCCAAAGACAGCTGTTGCTTTCCTGCCTTCCTAGTTAGTGAAATGCAAGGGAATTTACTACAGCAGAATTAAACACAGGATTTCATGGGAATTTCAGGTTTCTCTCAAGGGGAAAGTTCAGCTGATGAAGCAATACAGAAGTACTTTAGAGCCTCTGTATCAGTAAAGCCAGCAATGGTGACGGCCCCTGATGATGTCAAACACATATATGAAATTGCATGAGTGAGAATAAACAGTCTAGTTGTATCCCACTTAGTTTTTATTATGAAAACAACAAAACTGCATCCTTGTTGTTACTGTTTTCTGAGCACAGTGTTTTCCTACTTCTGAGCACATCCACTCTAGTTTTTAAAAGATCTGATAAAAGAGGTGATTCTGACTATGTGCTAAATTGACCCCAAATCAAGCTTTTGTTTCTCTGCCAAGACCAGGTTCAGGATCAGGCTGTGGGAGCACAGATGTAAGTGACGTTAACTTGCTGTCCCAAAGTCAAAAGAACCATGGAGATGACTGAGATTCTTCAGCCTGAAGAGGTGTCACCCAGCAGGAGATAAGCAGAGCTCATACAAAAGCTATAGAGCTTATGTTTTTTCTCCTCTGTTCTGTTACTGCTTTTCTATTTATTTTTTATACAATAATAAATTTGGAAGAACAAATGGGTCTGTGTATTTATGTTTAACAGTAACAACTGCATATCCAAATATATATTTAACAGTATCAACTATATATATAAATGTCTTCAAGACACAGACATTGAATCACCTGAAATGATCCACAGCAGTAAAGATATGACTGCCTAAAGTAGCCTAGCATTAAAGAAGCAAATTTCATATCTTAACAATTTGGAGAGAGGAAGACTAATTGTGCAAGCCACTTATTACATGTGAGGTTTGCAGATTTAACTATTGCTTCCAAAGACCAGGAAACGGGTCATGCTTATTTGATCTCAGGTTAGTGCTTTCATCCATTAAAGTTACCAAAAATCACTCTTAAAATCCTGTTTGCAGGACCAACAATCTCCCGTTCAATTAATCTCACACTGTTCATGTGATTCTAATGGTCATTTTTATTTGATGACTGCATCATTTAATTTTATTTAACTACAACCAGCATTCATCAAGTACAACTTAGTGATAAATTTGCTGTCTACCTTGCTCTGCTTCCAAATTGATGCCACACTGGGACTGGGGAAAATCTTGTACTCATTTAGGAGAGCCACACGTGCACTGTTGGTGAGCTGCAGTGTAACTGCAGTGTTCCTTCTCTTGAACACTCCAGCTTTACTTTCAGTTTTCTTTCTTTCCCTGTGAGAAAAAGATTTCTAAATGTCATACTTCTTTTAGTGTTTGACCAAAGCAAATTTTGCACTTCTTAAAAAACTAAAGTGCGAAAGAGACACATCTCAAGGTGAGAAGTTAAAATGCAGAATTGCATAAAGAACTTCAGAAACTTTCAGCTCAATAATCCTAAAAAATGTGAACACAAGTCCAAGCCACTAATCACTTCATTTAATTTGGAAGAAAAAGAAGGAACGGAAGGATACAAAAGATTTGAAGGCTTTATTTAGAATTTTTTCTCTTATGCATAACTGTTGGGGAGACTGATACTACTGATAATTTCTTCTACAATCACTATTTTAATTTTCTAATTTTCAGAGGTGGTGAGTCCCTCTCATCCCAATTGAAATAGTATCCATGGGCAAATTTGTGATGTATTTTGGAGACCGGTGTTTTGCACCTTACTCATCCTTTGCTGCACAGCAGAAATCTTGGGCCTGATACCAAGATACCAGGGCTCAGTGAATCAAGCTCAGCCACTTTGTAGCTTTCAAGGAATTAGCTTTACAAGGGGAAACAAGAGCAGATAATTTTACATTTCTGGCTCTTTTTTTTTTTGGATGTGCGAGACTTCCTCCCTTTCACACATTTGGCATATTGACCAGCCAGCCCTCCTTCCTGACAGGGGAACACTACAAATCAGTGAAAGGAACATTTCTTCCTCTGGTTCAAACTTCTGCCATTGCCAATGAATGATTGATCAAAGCTGGGATTTTGAATTCAGATAATCTCTGCAGTTATGAAATGCTTAAAGACTTCCTTCCTCTTGACCGAAAAAGAGAAAGATGGCAATTGGTTTATTTGGGAGTAATTCAGCTCCCCTCTGAAGATACTAACACGCATTCCACAGTATTGCTCTGGCTGAATTATCACCTAAAATACATACAGCACTCAGCCAGTATCCATCCTCTGCATATGCCCAAGTGAACACTAATTTTGTCATCTCTTAGAATCTGAGGGTTTTTTTCACTTCAGACAACTGCCACATCCACACCACCTAGATGCTTTATCACTGACACTCTTTTCCAAGGAGTTCACATAAAGCAGATACTTTGCAGAATAGTTCTTATAAAGTAAGCAATAAAGTAAGCATTTTAACATCTTTCTCCTCAAACTAAGGTATTTTATGGATAGTACCTCATCATAAGGTCTGCCTTATGCCTTATATTTTTGTCTTACACTTGCAGCAGAAAAACAGACTTAAAAAAACAGAAAGACTTTACAACCACTCACTCTGGAAACTTACTCCCTCCAGTTGTGAAACAGACCATATCGGCACTAAGAAACATCAAATAACATCAGGCAGAAAATCTCAGTATTCTGCTTGCCTGGAATTTCACACAGGAAGGCTGTATGTTGTCTTCTAAAGCTCATTAGTAGAAGGGGAAAAAATCAACTCATTTTGACAGAAAAATACCTTTTTTTGATCACAATGAAAAGCAATGGAAATAAGAGGACTACCTCTTGGCTGCAGCAAAAATACAGCCAGCCTGGATGTATGACGTCTCTGAATAGGGGAACAAGGTTGGTGCAGTATCATCCCATCATGAGCTGAGAAGAGTGACATTCATTCCTACGCTCAACATGCAAAAAGTAAACAGAAACAACGGACCCTTTGGTTGAAGATTCTGAAACTGAAATGTCCATTTCTGTCCAGTGTGACAGTGAAGTGCGATTTGGATTCACAGACACTGTCAAACTTGGCATTCTAATGCCTCCACAGCATCCTTCTGGAGGATGACTAAGTGAGCCAACTTTTAAACAAACTATATGTAAGTCCATAGGGCTTGTAGGGATGCAACCACATGTGCAGAAGAAGCTGGCTGATGGCATTGTGAGACCATGCTCACTTATCGTTTCTTCATGGTGATAAGAGGGGTTCTGGAAACTGAAAGGAAGCAAACGTTATGACTATCTTCAGAAAGAGAAAGAGTGAGACAGGGAACTATAGGTTGGTCAGCCTCACCTCAATCCCCAAGAAAGTAATGGAACAACTTATGCTGGAAACCATTTTCAAACACATGAAGGATGGGAAGGTGATTATGAGCAGGTAGCACGGATTCATGAAGGGGAAATTATGCTTAATCAGCCTGATAGCCTTACACAATGAGAAAATTAAGTCAGTGAGCAAGGAGAGAGGTGTGGATGTTTACTTCAACATCAGCAAGGTGTTTGACATGGTTTTCCACCAGATCCTCACAGATAAGCTGACAAAGTACAGGTTAGGCAAGTGAGGTGGACTGAAAACTGGCTTGGGCTCACTGTGTGGTCAAATGAGCCTTGGTGAGACAGGTGAGCAGAAAAGGTTTTAGATTTCATCACCCCATAGATGTTGCCACTTAATGTCCTCTCAGTTTGAAGTCATCACACCAAATGGATAATTGCCTGCAGAGAGAGCCCTGTGTTACTGAATTGCTGACTTGATACACACAAGAAATTTGGTGAAAAAATGACGTCTGGTACTTAAACCTGTGTTTAAGAAAATATAAAAAGAGGTAAAGTTATTTTTACTGAGATGTTGAGAACTAGATATGGATACAATTTACTCATCTCACTTCTCAGAATGAGTTGTTAATCTCCTTGAGAGAGATAAAATGCCTGCTGTGTACCTCAGCATTTAGAATCCATACAGTTCTTTTCAGCCATGGGTACTATAACCATAATCCAGGGCCATAAGGATGAACTGTTAAAAGTCAGAACAATTGACAAGATTCTGAGACAGAAACAGGTAACCTGGAGATCCCTGAATAGCACAAGGAAAAGAACAGCATATTGGAGAGAGGATTTCTAAGACAAGCATCTCCTGAGAACACCACAAAAATCTGTAAACTCTGCAAACTCTGCCATGCTATCTTACAGAATCACTACCAAAGAATAAAACCATCCCCTACCCTGAGTGCAAGCGAATTTAAAGCAGTCTGTTTATTCAATCTGCAGCTTTTTTTCCACTGTTCATTAAAATGAGTTATCAAAGCAGAAGTGGAATTAAGGAGATAATCTCTCTGGCTGATGGTTTGGTTGGTGAGAATATTAGACTTCAACTTTACCTCAGCAAATAATGGGCTTTCTTTGGAATAGCTGAATCTTGGACAGGAAGGAAAAGACATTAGTGGGAATTTCCCCTAGATAACAGCCTTGGTTTATAGAAATCCCATTCCATTATCTCTAAATATTATACAGACATAAATGTACAGAGCAACAACATTTACTGTGCTGAATTTGGAAACATAGTGCTTCTCTGCAAGAATCAGTATTTTTGCTTTGCATACCTCTTTATACTCCCAATGACAATCACAGATTTGAGAAACTCAGTGACATAAATACAGAACTTCTATTTTAACAGTCTCAGCAGATTTTCTAATTCTTGGTCTACCCCAGTTCTGTGAAGTGAAGCATACAGTCTACTTCTTGTTTGGAAAACTTTTCTAAGAGAGCAGAACAATTACAAATCCAGACCCTGCTGCTTGTCATTATTTTTTGAAAAGGCTAGATTACTGTCCAGATAAGATTCCTATCTACAGTCAATTGTGCTTTTTTTTTCCCTCTTTGATCAGGACTAGGTTACAACATATGAGGTGGAGAAAATTATCAATAGGGAGTTTTTAATTACATGTAGAATGTGCAGGAAGTACCCACATGGAAATTCTGGTTTATGTAAATGTTTTCTGAAAGTTCTGAAAAGCACATTGTTATTTCTGCATCAGCCCTGGTTTTGTTCTATGATATTGGATCTAAGTATTTTTTTAAAATAGAGGTTGTGTATGACACTACAGCTTGAAACCTGGGGAAAAAAAAACACTGCAGAAAATACAAATAATTTTCCCTGTTATTTATTTTATTGCTAAATACTACAAAAGTAAAATGCTCTGCATAAGATCAGCAATAGTTATGCTTCACTTTGCGTATCATAGTTCTCATATTAAAAAAATATAAAATAAAGAAGTTAATCAGTTCTCCATTGGGAAATTAAAATTTTCTAACATATAAAGTACATTTGCTTTTATTATAAGACTATTTTATTATAAGACATTTATAGTATGAAGCAATTCTGACTCAAAAGGATACTTGTCCTCCTTAGATGTTTTCCTTCCTTGTCATAAGTTGCTGTTTAAATAGGGATGGTATGCTGATACTACCATCAATCTTATTAAGCACTTTATTTAAGATAATGGGTATAAGAGCCTGCCAGGCAATCCTTATTCAAAGAAAAAACTCCTGTTCTGTTTGGCAAGGATAGGCCTACAAGACAATCAGAGATCCACTGTGCAAAGCAGGCTAAAGTTTCACATTTCAATCCAGCAATGGGCCTCAGTAAAATATTCTGATGATTTTACACTCATTGTGCAGTATTTCTTTTTTATTTCTACAAGTTTATAAAATTCAGAAGTTAATTTCTAAAATTTTTAACTAACTGTTGCAAAAGAAGAATAGTATTAAAAACCGTGCCTTCTAAAAACCTGGAAGAACTACTTTTAAGAATCTGTTGCCATAGTGGTGAGTGAATGAGTTCAGCAATCTAATTTTCCATGCTGCCTGTGCACATCTTTCATTGTTGGTCCACTGGGGCAGGAAGGAAGTGCCTGGATTCAGCTCTTGGTGTTCTGTAAAGCTTCTATGAGAGCTTTGTTGTACTCTGTGACCAGCTTTCTCACGTTCTTCATTACTGGCTGGTAGTCACTCTCCTGACTTTTTGTTGCTATGACTGATTAAAAGAATTAAGGAAACAAGCTGCCAGTATAAATATTAGGATAATTAGAGACCATGAGGAAACTGCAATACAGTAAGTTTCCTTCTGTGAGAACTGTCAAGGGGTGCAAATAATGGAAAAACCTCAAACTGGGTCTAAAAGATTTACACCAATTTACTAGCCGCAATCTCATGCCAAGCATTGTAAAAAGAATAAAAAAAGAGTATACGCCTGAGTCAGTTTTATTTTCATGTATATAGGCAATAGGTCCCTTGTGGAAGACTCTGCCCATTTTAACACTGCAAACAAAATCATTTCAAGTCATAGAATCATAGAATAATTAGGGTTGGAAAGGACCTTAAGATCATCTAGTTGCAACACCCCCTACCATGGGCAGGGACACCTCACACTAAACCATGTCACCCAAGGCTCTGTCCAACCTGTAGGGTTTGAGCATTCACAAGGATGGGCATTCACAACTTCCTTGGGCAACCTGTTTTCCAGTGCCTCACCACCCTAACAATAAAGAACATCTTCCTAATACCTAATCTAAACTTCCCCTGTTTAATTTTTAACCTGTTACCCCCTGTCCTTATCACTACAGTCCCTAATGAAGAGTCCCTCACCAGCACCCCTATAGCCCCCCTTCAGATGCTGAAAGACTACTACGAGGTCTCCATGAAGCCTTCCCTTCTCCAGGCTGAACAGCCCCAATGTTCTCAGCTTGTCTTCATACGGGAGCTGCTCCAACCCCTGATCAACTTCATAGCCCTCCCCTGGACTTGTTCCTTTTTATGTTGAGGACATCAGAACTGCACACAAGACTCCAAGTGAGGTCTCACAAGAGCAGACTAGAGGTGCAGGATCACCTCCTTTGACTTGCTGGTCACACATCTTTTGATGCATCCCAGGATACGGTTGGCTTTCTGGGCTGTGTGCGCACAGTGCTGGTTCATGTTCATTTTCTCATTGACCAACACCCCCAAGTCCTTCTCCGCAAGGCAAAGTCACTCAGCTATTTACAGCCATTACATTCAGTTTGGTATTTTAGTACTCTGGCTGTAAAGGTCCCCATTCAAGAAAGCAAGATTAGCCCAAGCAGATAAACTCTGCAAAGGGTTCACATTTTTATAGGCAATACACTGTAGCACTGCAGAAAGTGCTTTTAATATAAATTTTTTTTGTCCTGTTTTGTTTCAGCGTTTTTTGTGTTAGAAAAAATAGGACCTAAGATTCTTGCTTTAGTAAGATATTCCTGAAGAGCCTTGCTCAGGAGATGGGGTCTAATTACCTTACATTGCCCAAGATTTTTTTCTGATTTTTTTCTAAGAATCACAGCACTTATCAGATATGAGAAATGGGATATTTGGTGTATGAAAAAGATAATGCTATACACATATCCTGTATTATTACTGTTATTTCCCTGATGGCCAGGCTGATACAGAGTTGCCTGAAATATATTCTTTTGCCATTTGCTGAGACATATAGCGACATAACACTGTTCAACACACAACACTTGATGGCGTGGTCTAGTTTTGCTGTTACTTCTACCAATTATATTTATACTGTAATAATCATATAACAGTGGTTATATGCATCTTTGAGATCATAGATTTTTTTGCTACCTGAATAATTTTAAAGAAATTAATGTACTGCAGTGAATTCAAAGTCCCTAAAATATAAAAGTGTAACTATGCTCTACTCAGATCTCTTCAATCACTACGGAGAATAATACAAGATGAGAATCATCAATTCTAATTAAAAAAACTTCAGTGCCTTTGCTAATTTCAAAAACTACCTTATGAAAACCAAGCTTTTTCTGATGGTTTAGAAGGTCTTACATGCCTCATCACTGGAAGTGTTTCAAGGCCAGGTTGGACAGGGCTTTCAGTGACCTAACGGAAGGTTGGTCTAATGGAAAGAAGAGGGTTGGAATTAGATGATCTTTAAGGTCCCTTTCAACCCAAACTGTTCTATGATTCTATGATTAACGGCATGTAACTTTTCAATAAGCAATGCATAATAAGAAACCTACAATGCACTTCCCCCATCCCAGCCCATTTTGCAGCAAAAGCACCTCTTGTCATATCTTACAATATTTGTCTAATTTTTCCCTCTAATATGCAATTCCTCTTTTATTTGATAAGAAATACAGTAAATGCTCCTATTTTTTTGTTTACTTTTTCATCACTGATATCATGGTGTTATAAAATTGCAAATTACCATGGAAAGTCATTATACAGATTTTCCAACAATGCTACACTTGCTGCGTAATTTCAGATAAGACTGGACAGATGATAGGATGGTATTTGTATGAAACTTAGTGCAAGACTGATCCAACATGAAAACTCTGGACTGCAAGACCAATCTCATGCTTTAGTACCACATAAAATTGGTTTAGATAACACATGAAAGTTTTGTTATATAGAATATCTATCAGCTAAACAGACATTTGCAAGGCACCTCCTTTCCCCTCCTCCCCTGTCTTCTGCTGCCCATTCCATCCTGCCTTATTCTGCTGGAGGAAACAGACTTCTTCCTCAATTAATACACTGCCTGAATTTTACTGTATTTCTTAAAGAAAAGGATACATTCCTTCATCATAAAGTTATTTTGCTCATGGTGCTGCCACTTCCTCTCCAAATTTATAAGCTGAAAACATAAAAAGAGCCAAAAATTGAAAACTATTATTACATACATACTTTATACAAAGAATCACCAAAAAAAATGGTTATACAAATACCCTGTACCCTATCACCTGATAAGATCAAAGCTATTTCACAAAAATAGACAACACAGAAATGAGAGACAACAGCAAAACTGTTTTAAAACTGCCCACGATTAACCTATATGTAATTTAGCACTTCATACTTCTATTTATATAAAAGCACTACATTTAACTGCAGTGGTAGGTGGAAAAAAAGTCAGCTGAGTATTCAAGACTTCTCATATAGGGAAATGTATAAGCAAGTCAGAAGTAAAAAGGTAAACACTGCAGAGAGATACTAATTCTCATTATAGGTCATATCATTTAAATGATATCTTTTTAAAATCAGATCTAAAATCACCAAAGATACAATATTTCCTGACACTGTCTTGGACTTTTAGCTATACAGAACAAACTTCCTTACTTCCATAGTTTAGTTTCCTGGCTGATGCCAGAAGCTGTGATAAGAACAGAGCTGCAGCAAGAAGATTGTAGGAGCGTGGGTTAAGTGCTGGCACTTCTTCAATACTTTCAGCATCAACAGGAAACTAATGTGGACATTATATCGATGGCTGCTTCCTTACAATACAATTTTATATTTGTTTTTCTGATGCTACTGTTCAAGGTTCTGCATTTCAAGATATGCAGATGTTATTTTTAAATGCAAAACCTGAAAATCATTCTGAGACTAAACTGTCAGTGGAAACTGAGGTGATAAATAAGCAAAATATTGCAAGATTTTACTTAAAAGCTTATTTTTAAGGTAGAAGTTGATATGAAGGTAATACCTGTATCACACAAAACAAATCTTTCAGTGAAGAATGAGTTATCTAGTGTATTGGTTCACTGCAAACATGCCAGTCATTTATTTCCAAGATATGGTATTTCTGATAAATTGTAATACTTATTGCTGTCTTTGTAGATATTGCTACATGCAATACAGCCAGTGAAGTAGCCTGTCTGATATATATCAAAGGATACATTCAGTGCATTTTTGTGGTAACTCCTTGAAGGTCACAGCTCATACAGTCAACTGCTTACAAAATTGCTCAAACCCTCAAGAGATGTAAATGCTATTTGTACTTCAAAATGCGTGATGCATGTCAACTAGTCAGCTATTTTATATTCACCCTCATGACTTTTGCACTCATGACATAAAAAGCAAAGAAACAAATCTTTTTTGCACCCACTGAAATAGAACTGCCACAGCTTAATGAACGAAAGACATGCTGTACATTATAATGCTATTTTATATAAACTTTTTGCATCATTATGCATATCTTACCACTGGCTGGGTATCTAGGTCTGATTTACACAACCTCTAGGAATAAGATTCTGGCATTAAACATAAACAGTAACTGATGTCTTGCAGAATTTGGCATGTAGCTTTGGGGATTTATATCATCAACTTAGAGTTAGACCACAATAATCATATGCTATGAATCTATACATATACATCCTCATTTACAGCTATGCCCTCTCATCTGCTCCATAAAATTCACTCCAGAAGAAAGTTAACTTAAACATGTACAAGTATCTCCTTCAGCATTTAACTGAATCAGAAATAACAATTCTAAAGAACAAAGATCTCAACATCCTGAAACAACTAAAACCTGTGAAATTAAAATAATCAATTTCCAGTTTTTCAGCTTATTTTGATGTTGTCCATTTTCTTTCTATGCATTCAAACTTATATGCCATTGCAGTTTTGTTGCCAAAATGACAGTGATTTTTGGGTGTTGGTAATGGAAGAAAAAAAGCTGATCAAGAGTTTATAAACATCATCTTTCCTGATTCACTTTGGAAATGTAAAAACTTTTTAAACCCAAGGAACTTTGGTGTATGAGTGTTAAACACACTCATACACCAAAGTTCCTCAGGTTTAAAAAGTCTGATCAAACACTAAAAAATTTGTGTTCTGCAAGGAGCTGACGGATTAGGAAAACTGAAATGGAATTAACAGTACAAGCTGCAAGAAAAAACTTACTAACATAACTTTAAAAGCCAAAGGGATCTTATCTGATTATCAGTGACTCTTTTTTCTTGTAATTCCTTAAGTTGGTCCTCAAAACTACGCAAGCAAATGAAAGGCAACAGGGGAAGAGTTCTGAGCAAGATTAATACAGTTAAAGATTCACCCAGTTTTTAAGCTCCGAGAGACCTCTGCAAGTGACTTTGAAATCCAAAGCTTATGAGCAATTTATTGGCACGATATTAACTTGTGTTTGAAAACAGGGCTACACATTTAGAGCACATAACTTTGAAAACTCTCTGAGAAGGGATAAATGGATTCTGTCAATACAATCCTTCATGTGCATGAGAAAACTGAAACTGCACTAGAAACAACTGAAGAGATAGTATGTAGCTTGATCTTTACCTGAGAATGTGTCTCATTCTCTTGCAGCTCTCTCTTTACTGTCTCATACTCTGTATTCAACTTTTCCATTATTTTCTTGAAAGCATGTGTACGTTTTGTTAATTTTTCTTTGTCATCCTGGAGTCTCTAGTTGGGAAAAAAGAAAACACCATAAAACAATTAACGGACGAGTTAATTTGCTCTGGGTCACAGACAAATGATTCTAATTCAGCTTTCAAGATACTACTTTTTCTTCCTTTCAGAACATAATCACAGAATCACAGAACAGTTAGGGCTGGAAAGGACCTTAAGCTCATCTAGTTCCAACCCCCCTGTCATGGGGAGGGACACCTCACACTAAACTGTACCGCCCAAGGCTCTGTCCAACCTGGCCTTGAACACCGCCAGCGATGGAGCATTCACACCTTCCCTGGGCAACCCATTCCAGTGCCTCACCACCCTTACAGTAAAAAATTTCTTCCTCATATCCAATCTAAACTTCCCCTGCTTAAGTATGAACCTGCTACCCCTTGTCCTGTCACTACAGCCCCTAACAAACAGTTCCTCCCCAGCATCCCTATAGGCCACCTTTATAATCATAAAGAACACCTAATGCTTTTCTCTAGCATGCATGCTTTATCCTAAAAACATTATTCAATGGTTATGAGCAAGTTAGAGGCCTGTAGCACTACTGTGAATGCTAATGTTAAGAATTTGTAGGAAATTTATCACTTTCAAAGTGGGAGGTGCTTTAGATGGAGTTTGTCTTAGAGCAAATACATGCAGAATAATTTTTCTTTAGTGTTTTGATTCCATGATTGCTAAATTCAAACTTATGGGTAGACATACGTTACAGCAGAAAAGGTCAGATGAATCATGAAATGAGAAATTTTGTGGAAAGAAATAATCTAAAGGTACCCAGTTGATAGCCTGCTATAAATACCCAGTCACATATATAAGCAGAAAAGAATCTGGATTCATTGCCCTGGAGCGCAAACCCCACTTTTGGTCATCAGTCAGGATTCCCAGTCATAGACCTGGATTCCCCTCCATTAGGTGCTCAAAAGCACACAAAGTATGCATATGAAAGGATTCATTCTTCTCATTACTTGTTTCTTCTCTTCTCCTGATGCTTTCAGAGCTGGCAAATTATTATAGACCTTCAAATCCATTTTTGTTTGCTCTATTTTGTCTTTAAGAGAAGCTAGTTCATCAGTCATCTTGCCTTCCAAGAGTTCCATTTTCTGTAGGTCCATCTGCAGTTTTTGACTTTCTAGATCACAAATACACAATCAATTAACACAACATTTTATTTCATGACACACTGTCTACTATATAGAGGTTTATTCTATATCTAAGCAACACAAACAGCTCCTGCTTATCTTTCTGATTTTGATATGCGTGGGAGTGTTAATGTGAATGAAAGAAAAAAACCGATCTTCAAAATCATCCTGCAAGTCAGAATCCTGTATTATAATTAGTGTATTATACTCTGTAAGTGAAGAGTATTTCTAATACTGTTTACAGCAACAAGGCTGTGAATGGTAGTGATACTTCAGCAGTGGTGATACCTTATGAAAAGTTGACTGCAATAATGCAGACAAATTTATTTATTTATTTATTTATTATGTTGGTTTTATTCATTTTGCTTGTTTATCGTATAAGACAGTTCTATGACAGTAAATAGCCAAATTTGCTTTAAGCATTCACTCTGCACAGGAAAACACTTCTATATATCCACAGAATAAGTACTGTCATAGCTTATAAAATGAGCATGTGCTACAATATACAGCATTTACTTCTGACAGTCCATTAAAAATAAAAGAGATACAGATAATTGAAGGAGTTAGAAATATGGATGCTATATGAAGAGAGATGGAAATACTGAAACTGTTCAATCATGAGATGCTCAAAAGAGGACACAATAAAGATACACAAAATAAAAAAATACACTTTGATCCAGTTCAAGTCTTATCCAGTTTTGGGCATAAGTTAACCACCCTGAGTGTGGAATACATGTGGCTAGACTGGTTTTCTGACCTGTAGCCTTGTAATTGCCTTTTCTTCATATTCCTGAACATTTAAACACATGGCTACATAACCTTACGTTTTAGAGCAGTGTCTAACTCAGAAGAATGATATAAACAATGCAGGGGTTTTCCTACATTCTAAAATGTTAGGCACAGTGGGCTACCAAGAGGGATGGGACACAAAGAAACTTCTATCAGCACAGACTGTATATTTTGCCTGCACACTCAGGTTTGTGCTGCTCTCTTAGAAAAAAGGTAGGAATTCCTCCAACTTTACCAAGGCAGTACAAATCTTTATGTCAGCAGGGAGTGGATATGCATGTGTAACAGAGGGTGAGTTAATCTTTCCAAAAACTGCAGGAATGGTTTCCTTAGTGAAATTGTTTTGGAAAATCTCATGTGATCAAAACCCTGACATAGCAAGATTTTGATACTCATCTCTTCTCTTATGCATTTATGCATAAACCTTTTTTTTTTTTAGCGTGAAATATTTGCTTTAATTAACATTTCTGGCTTATTACAGAGTCCTTTGACGATTTCTTGAAGAACCTCAAAATAACAAAAAGACAAGCAAAGATTTTTGTGCAGAGTATGAATCCACCTGAAAGGACTTAAGAAACACCTTCCCTGTGTCTACAGCATTTTGTAACAACCTACAGCTTCACTTTGAAGTTCCTGCTATTGTCAGTGGCAGATTCTAAAATGCAACTGAACAGACCACAGCTCTGCTTCTTTTGCTCCTTATTTTATTCTTGCCACTGTGGTTAAAAGTGGCACAAATGCTTAAGAACCTTAATTTAACATTAAAACCAGTAAAAAGAAGAATTATAAAACAAAAATAATTCAAATTGGAGAGAAACAGCAGAAAACAACTTTTGATTTTCTTAAACATTTATTTAGGCATAATCACAGTATTTTCACTCTTCATATAGCTGTTCCAATATATTTATTTTTTATTTGAAAATTATACATAGTTGACTAATTGGGATTTATTTTACATGTGAAGAATCACAACAACATAAATGGCAAAATGCCAGAAAAGATTCTTATGATTGTTCTGTCTATCTACTGGAAAAATTATGTTGGGACAGCAATGGGCCATTCCTATAAATTCATGACTGCTGGTGAAAGAGGAAGAAACCAGAAAGAGTGAATTTGTCCCTATCCAGCAACAGTCAATTGAGCATCAATAGGCAGTTTGTGGGTCAGGGTTACAGGGAGAAAGCAAAGGCAGACACTACTGTGGGGATCAGTTACAGACCACCTGATCAAGAGGACTCTGTGGATGAAGCACTCTATAGACAGACAGGAACAGCCTCACATTCTCAGGCCCTTGTTCTCATGGGGGACTTCAACCACCCTCATATCTGTTGGAGGGATGGTACGGCCCAGCACAAGCAATCCAGGAGGTTCCTTGATTGTGTGGAAGACAGCTTCCTTCTGCAAGTAATAGAGGAGCTGACAAGGAGAGGTGCCATGCTTGACC
>JANRGW010022850.1:0-10369 GCA_024733675.1 Psilopsiagon aymara
GGCTCAGAAAGTCCTTGGCCAGACCAAAATGTACTAAGCAGTAACTAAAACATTGGTGTTATCAACACTGCTCACAAAACGAAAGTCCAAAGGAAAAAAAAAAGAAAACTTTATCTCAGCCCATCTGTTTTCTTACTTTTACTCTTCTGATTCTCTCACCCATTCTTCGGGGGGGAGTAACAAAGGCTGTGAGGTGCTCAACTGCCTACTGGGTTAAAAAACAGTAAGTTATAAGATATCAGTTCTTCTAAACAGTCTGCACATCATCCATATTATCAAAGCTCTGGTGTGAATGAGGAGGCTGGATGCTCATGTGACTGCAAACATGGGAGCTCACAACCAAAGGCTAATGCTCCTTCACATCCTTCTTCTCTTTCCCCAGCAGATTTTTACCTATGTGGTAAATACAGATCCTTGTGCAATCAAGAGTTTTTATTTTGCAAACTTGTGCCCATCTCTTCTTAGGGGAAAACAGAGATCTCTTAGGGGTGGGTTTTATAAAATTGGACACTAGTTCCTAAAATAAGCGATAAAAAGCTATGCATAAGTTTTACTCCAAACATCAAATATACTAAGGTGCTAAAGATGTCCTTTTCCTTTGAAATTTGGCCAGGATAAGGTGGGTTTGTGTGAGTCTTGCAGAATAAGTACAGCTTTTTTCTATGTCAGCTCTTTTCTGCATTTGTACTGAGCTTTAAACTCAACATTGTTGTAACTGTTTGTATTTGAGTTGATACGAGTATAGAAAGAAATGGATTTAAAATGCTGTTTGGGAAGCAGCATCAAAATTTCTGTAGCCTTAGGGCTTGTTTTTCAACTGTGGGTATTACTAGTGAGTCACTGTTGAGCATGGGAAATGCGGCGTATTTAAAGAAAGAGGCTAAACACGCACACACGCGCGCTGCTCTCACAACTAGTTCTACTTTATTCACTCAAGCATGGTAATGTATAGCATACAGATATGGGTCCCAGCCATGAAGCCTAACACCAACTACATCATTCCCAGTGACTGTTTTCAGTCACTATAAACTCCATTCTATAAACAGTCACTCCCCAGGCTGCTTCCTAGCCCAACTTTGCATCCAAACATCCACAGGTTTACTCTAGACCCAGGTGCACAATCAGCAATTCTTCTTCTTCTTTAATTATCCACATAGCGGGAATAGGATGGCTTGCAGCTCCCACAGGGAAAATAGTGTTTCAATTCATGCTGCATTCTTTGTTAATTTTCAAGCTATATCATGGTGAGGATTCAAGGCCAGGGACCTAAAAAGCTGCAAGAGAGGCACTGTGCTAAAAGAAGGAAGAAAATTCTTCATTTGCCTACTTTATCTTTGGTTATGAATGACTGAAATCTTTTTATGTGAGGCTTTAGAAACTGTAGCCGTGCAAAGCAACTAGAAGTAGCATCTTAGGTTCATGTTATGAACTTGTTCAATATAATAAGACTTGCATACTAATAGCTAGCTGAGCACTCTCAGTTTGTTTTCTTGAATATTCACTCCTATCTCCACTTCTTATTATGGAACTGCCTATGATATGCATTCATTCTTCATTTGTTTTGGTAAGGCACATACGCCATCTATTCACGAGAAGACTGGAACATTTAGTAAGGAGGGATACTGAATAGACTGACTCCTTTGCCAATACACCCTTTTACTTGGTGAAACAAAAGGACAACACTGTGCCTTTGGAAATATTTAGCTTCTATTGAGGAAACAAAATTGATAACTTGCCATAATGTGAAGACCAATAGATGGGTAACCCTGACTTGTTATAGGTATTGATTTATTTATAGGTATTTATTCATTTTTTTATAGGTATTTTATTTGAAGAAGAGAAGGCTGCATGAAGATCTCAGAGATGCCTTGTAGCATCTGAAGGGGGCCTATAAGGATGCTGGCGAGGGACTCTTCATTAGGGACTGTAGTGATAGGACAAGGGGTAATGGGTTCAAACTTAAACAGGGGGAGTTTAGATAGGAAATAAGGAAGAATTTCTTTACTGTAAAGGTGATGAGGCACTGGAATGGGTTGCCCAGGGAAGCTGTGAAAGCTTCATCCCTGGTGGTGATCAAGGACAGGGTGGACAGAGCCTTGGGTGGCATGGTTTAGTGGGAGGTGTACCTGCCTGTAGCAGTGGGGTTGGAACTAGATGTTCTTAAGGTCCTTTCCAACTCAAACCATTCTGTGATTCTATGATTTAGGAGGAATGGGCACATTTTCAGAGAAATGGACACAGACTTTTTTAAATGTCTGTGTCAGGGTGCCATGATATGAAATGTGTAGTTTCTTTCCATAGACACAGAGAGGATTCCTCTAAGGACCTCAGACATACCACTTAATTTTTTTGTGTCTCAGCTTAATTTGAGCATTTTATCTTTCTTGCCCCTTGTTTTCTTCTCTTGTCTAAATAGATTATAATACTTTTAGCTGTAGGGGATGCTTATTAATGTATCTTTCCTATACATAAAACAACATTTCTCTATCATACAAACCATGGAGATCAAGGTCCTTCCTTTCTGCTGAAGGCTGGAATACTCCTGAATTTCATAAACCTCTGTGGTTGACTGCACAGTCTTGTCATGTTTTTTGGGTTTTTTTTCCAAATATCTCTCTCATATTTGTAGGGATGTCTCACAATATAATTTCAAATTGAAAGATGTTGAAGAAAGAAACAGATGAGAGAACTATTTCTATCTGTAAAAAGGGCTATGTGTATACCCAGGAGCATAAAAATGTTAAGCATTGTGTTCCAGCGCCGTATAGGTTTAAATATGTGTTTATCATTCTGAAATCATGCTTTTTGCAGAAACTCAATTCTCTAGAGTAATGCTTTTAGATATACAGTGCTCCATTGGAAGTTTATTCCCTTCGATGAGACTTTTAGTCAACATCCGTCATTCAAAGGTTTAAGTAAAGCAGATGTGTCTCTAGTCTGCTCTGTTTCCAGTAGACAGAATGAAGAGAAAACGTTTGTAAGTTGTTCCAGAAGGGCAGCTTAATTAAAAGGTAGAGGTATCCATGGTGGTTACTGAATCATAGAATCACAGATTTGGGTTGGAAGGGACCTTAAAACTCATCCAGTTCCAACCCCCTGCCCTCCACTAGAACAGGTTGCTCCAAGCTCTGTCCAACCTGGCCTTGAACACTGACAGGGATGGGGCGGTAACAGCTTCTCTGAGCAATCTATGCCAGTGTCCCAACACTCTCATAGTAAAGAATTATAACTATTATTATTATCTATAGCTGGAAACACAATTCATGTTTTCTAGTGAAGCTGCACTGATTTCTACAAAAGAGTTTTCAGGAGAAGGGAGAGATACAGTAGGAAAAAAAAAAAAAACAAACCACGAATGACATATAACATGCAATGTCTTTGTTTGGTTGTACAGGGAGGCTTTGGATGGCTTCTTTACATGGTTTGCCCTTTCTGCATAACATTGGATCTGATCTAGACCAAAAGGAAATTAATCACAAGATTTTATCACCCTCTTATCGTGGCTGCCAGCCTGATATTTACATTACTTTCTTGGCAATTCCCTGAGGGTGTCTTTAGCATGCTGGTTGAACTCTCTGTTCCATCAAAGCTAGCTAGTGACACCACCTCCAATATCACAGCTCTGCTGAAGGCTGTCAAACGAAACAGAACAAGCAGTCGTGTTTGCCTGTCCTCAGAGGCGATTGCTGGCTTTGCATGAGCAAGGCATCCCCCTTCTATCCTGATTGGTACCTAAGAAGGAAGAAAGTACATTTTCACAAGGAGATCTGTGTTTAACATTTGTAGTGACAGGTTTTTTATGTGTCCCCATTCAGAGGGTGCATGCTTAGACAATCCTTCAGGGATTTGGAGTCCCTGTCAGATACCTAAAAAGTCCAGTCTCACACTTCAGGCATCCAAATGTGGCCCCCTAAGTCAATTCCTGGACTAACCACCCTTTGTAAAGCAGTATTAACTGAAGAGAAATTATGGTCCTCGTCCAAAGACGCACAACAGATTTCTGACAGAGCCAAGGCAGGAACCCTGTTGTGCTGCATTTCAGCCACCAGCTATGACTTATTGTTCCTCCTACCTCTTTATTGATCATGCATTTATGTATTAGCTGGTTGCCAGAAGAAGGTTAGTTGATAAGTTAAACATGTTAAAAGAAATCCAGCACTCCCAAAAGAAAACAATGTACTCAGGAGATTTGCAGCTCTCACTTAAAAGAAGGGCAGATAAGAGAATCATGGGGGTGGTGCCACCTCCTCAAACCTGCAAGTTTCTGAAGCTTTTTAGTATTCTGCTGTACAATTCCTCCTGTTGTTTCTCTGTCAGCTTTAAACCTCGTAATCTATGTCTTTGTTCTCCAAGGCTTTCTTCTTTACAAAAGTGTTGCCTTTCATTTGAAATCTTTGGGGCTACACAGGGTGAATAAGTGCAGGATCCGGTCCTTAAAGCTGCTACCTCATGTTGCCAAGTAACTGGAGAGGGAAGATGGTCTTTTTTCCAGGGAGGTTAGGAAGGATTAAAGTGCTTGTGTGAAAGGATTATAGGTAAGAATTTAGATGTACATATTTAAAGGAAAAAGTTATCAAAAGTGAATGCTAAGAATGTGCAAGAAACTCACCTTAAGAAATATAGTATGAAAGAGGTTCTTTTGCTACCCTTTTCTGGCTCTTCACCTTCAGTCAAATCAGAGGTGACCTGTGCTCTTAAATGCATGCATATGCATAGTCCCACTGAAATCCATGCCTTTGGAGTCTATCTATCATTTAGGTTATATTGGTCCACCTCAACCACAGTGAGGAGAAAAATCTTCCATGTGAAAAGAAATAAGAGGAAATGGCTGGATCTACAAAGAACTCTGTCTCTGCTTAAGATCAGCCACCTGACTTTGCACTTTTTTTGTGTAAAGTTTTGCAAATCAAGTCAGTAATTTGATTATGTTTGCAGTCTTTGTTACATGCTGCTGATATAAAATAGCACACAGTTAGCATTAGTGGGTTGTAGTTGAATATTTCTGTGTTTATTTTTCTTGTATTTTCTTCTCCATAGACTACCTGGAAGTACTTTTCATTTAAAAAATAATTACAAAATAACAGATAGAGTCTATTATATATATATGTAGACATTTAACATATAATTTCTCATTAATGACTTAGAAATATTATTATGTGCCTGTCCTTTCCATGACTGCTTCTTTTTGTTGGCTTTTCTGTTGTAGAGCCTGGGGAAATGTGCACTGTACAGAGGAGAAACCGAACCAAACACAATAGTTAGAGACATGCTGCACCTTAGGGTACTCTTTCTCATATTTGGAAGCTTCACAGTGTCTAGAGCTGTAAAAAATCCCTGATCCAGTGCAACTGGCTGTGGCAGAGCATGCTACCTTCTGTACCTTCCTTTGACAATAAAGAGCATGTTGCGCTTACTGTGGCTATGGAGGGTCATCCTTTACACACAACACTGCAGGAGGTTGCCCAGAGTGGTTGCAGATACTCCAAATGCAACTGTTTCTGCTTTGATGAGGGATGTTTAGACTGGGTAACCCCAGAAGTCACTTCCAACCTCATCCACCCCTGGGATATTATTCTGGCATCTATGAAGGATGCTGAACTTTCAGGCAACCTCAGCACAGTATCAGGTGCTGACTGAAGAATTCAGCAAGAATATTTGAATATCAGATATGGAAAGCACTTTGGATGTCAGACTCATTCTGGAAAGTATAGACAGTTGTGTGCTGTCAAACGCACGCAGGAAAGCATCTGGAAGTGGACAGCAATTTCATTTTCTGCAAGTTAATTCAGTTCTATAGTAACAACAGCAGGCACATCTTTTTCCTTCAATGCAGTGATGACCAGGTTGACACTATTTTGTAAATCCATTTCTCTCTCCTATAAAACGTTATAATTATAAGCTGTGTATAAGGCACATTTCCCTTCTTTACTAGTGAGGTTTTATACTAAGCTTGAAAATCGCATTGAAATTCACACCAGTCAGTGGGGTTCTCCAAGAATAGGATGCTCATAACATTAAATAAAACAAAACAGCATCTGAGGGGAATACTCAGTATGGGTAAACCGACAGCCAGCAAGAGAAGGCAGCTTTTCCTACTCCTGCTCAGAGCAGTCCTTCTGTGATGCTATCCTTTGAACCGCATGCAAACGAAAGCACCATTTGATCCAGATGAAAATTCATCCCAGGAACATGATAACAGTTAAAGAAATGGGTCTGATGCTCTAACTTGTGTTTTGGTGCTGTGTATTTTACAGACCTGAGGACAGGTTCAATTTCAAGGTGAAGGCCAAAGAAGTTACATTCTCTATAGTCTCATTTTGGTTTTATTTTGGCTGTTGAACATTAACAAGGCAAAATAATTAAGTAATTTTTAAAAAAACCCACATCTCCCTGGTACTAGAAAATTTCCTTGCAAAACATCATCATGATCTGTATGGGATTTCCTATGCTCTGGGCTTGTTCTGGGATGTTTCCCAACAGAATCTGATAGAGCTTCATCAAGGTCAATAGATTAGCATCAGTTTAAAACAGCTGAGTATCTACTTTCCTTTTGCACAAATGTAATATGATCATTACAGAGAAACAGTAAACAAGGGAAGAGCTTTCATCATAAGAAAGGATTTTAAAAAACGGCTTCTTGGGATATTTTGGGAGGAATTTCTATTTTTGGTTTGTCCCCCATCTCCCTCTCCATCCCCCTGGAATTTTCCTTGTTCATTTCTAGAGCTTAAGCACTTTTATCAAGCAGTTACTTATGACTGCATTTATTCATAAATTTTTTGCATTCACTGTAATTAAGTCTTTATTGATTTAAGACAAAGCAGCAGCTGCATTTCACTGTGGAAGTCAACTGAAAAATATATGCTAGCTATCTACTGAACATGGACAATACACTTGGGGGTGCAGATAATATGTATTAAATTCTGTTATCATTTTTGTACCTCTTCAAGCACAGTATCAATTATATATACACACTTGCAGCCAGAGATTTTACTTGATGGGCTGCATATTAAGTCTTTGCAATACAATGAACTATAAACAACTAGCTACACTTACATGCATTTTAAGTAGGGTTTTGAATTAAGAGAAATCTTTGACGTAGAAATCATTCTTCATTTGAAATTCATCCTCTGAACAGAATTATATTTTACTGAAATAGCGACCTTAATATACCCCAGAGCTGTAGAGTCCAGGAACCTTCCCAAAACTGCTGCACTTCAGATATCGGATTCATTGGGTTATTGGCATCTCCTGGGCTTTGAAGGCAGGGTTGATCACAGACTTCTTTAAGGAAGGGATCAGTGTAATAAATGGACAACTGTATCAGAGTGATCTGGAAATGTAAAGAAAATCTGTCTTGTCGCCTAGATGTGACCAAAGATGCAAGGGAGATATGGTTTAGTGTGAGGTGTCCCTGACCATGGCAGGGGAGTTGGAACTAGATGAACTTAAGGTCCTTTCCAACCCTAACTATTCTATGATTCTATGATTTTATGGTGTTCTGTGAATAAGTGAGTTATTCCTTGTAAGTGGGTGAGGAAGTACTTTATACCTGGATAAAACGAGCCACCTTGCAAAGGAGCAGGGGTAGAAACAGCCAGTTCCTGAGGCTGGAGTACAAGAGGATACTTATCAAATGACTAGGTTATGTGTCAAATAGTCAAATATTTATCAAATGACTAGAAGAGATATGTGGAAGTCTCAGATGAGGCTTAACACACAAAAAAGTTCAGCCTTCAGTTGCATATTTAAAATGTAATAAATCTCTAAATATATAACAGAGGTAGTGAGCATGGCTTGTGACTCCAAGTCACAACTGTGAAACTGTTCATTTTTGCTCCCATAATTTGTTGGGAGTCTGCCCACTGACTAACGTGTGTAGATGATGTCCTGATTAAGCTGTAGTTACCATAATTATGTGTAAACATGTAATGAATTTGTCTTATGGTATACATTTTTCACATTAGGATGTCTTAAACACTTAACTGGGCACATGGATTAGACACAATAATTATATAACTTAATATCTGCCTAATCTTTGGCCCTCCACAGCAGTAAAAATCTCATTCATTTAGTTCATATTGAATTTTGAGTCTCCTTTTTTCATTTTTAAAGCTGATAAAATATAATAGGACATATTCATATTATCTCTTTTTTTTTTTTTTTTTTCCCCAGCAGGTTGTTTGCAAATACTATCCTTCTTTTCCAATTATGTTCATTTTTTCTAGCAGCAAACCTACCAACATTCCAATGCAATCTAGACAGGCTGCCTGCACAGTACAACAAAAGGAAAATGGCAGTAGGCAAATTGTTTTACTTGCAGAAAGAAAGACTTCTGGATTTTAAGTTATTATATCAAACAATGCTTATCACTGTGGAAGCAGTAAAAGAAGTATTTCTGCCTCCTTTGTACTTTTTTTGTCCCACCCTCATTCCCAGAATGATCCTTCCCATTCAGGCCATGTACCTAAATCCTACTGCTAATAGAATAATTAGTTTCATAGACACTGCTGATTAAGTTAAATACTTATAAATATTTATAACACTTTGTATAATATCTGGAGATAGAAAAGGAGAAAATTAATGGTGAACTCCTTTCTGTAAGTTCATTTTTTTACAAGATCCAACTGGTAATAGGAAGGTTTAAATGTAGTTGTCATAGTAACAGGGTAATGTAACTTTTACCAACTGCAACCACTATATTCTATTAATGGAGTAATTTTCACAGCCTTTGATTTTTCTTTTTCAGTCTGTGCTTGCACTGAATCTCATGCTGGAAAGGTGCAAGGTGCATTGTGTTTGCATCCCCTCCCTCCAATGATTCTAATAGGTCCACAGACAGATTCAGAACATGTAATTCAGATCCCTGAAGCAGGCATTAGAGCTCCACAGACAACTCCCCACTTGAATGGTGTGTATGTCACCAACGTATCAAGGCTCCCCCCACATAATCTATGCTCAGCACCTCTGAAGGGTGGTGCTATGTGTCTTGCTGAGTAGAGAGTCACCTACACAGTGGGAAATGCCAAGCAAGAGGATGTGTTTGAGCTCTCACCCCTCTTGAAGCAATTGATCTATACATACAAAGCTGGATCCATCCCTGTGAACTGCAGGTATTTAGCAGAAGGAGCAAAGTTAAAAGCTAAGCCAGCCCAGGCTCCTTGGAGAGTACCTACAAAGAATAAATTCGGCCTGTGTCTGTGCTGAGTCACCTATAGACCTGCTGTTTCTCATCAGTGCTTACACGGAGCTCTTGAGGGAGCTTAACTGGAGCATTTCAGGTAGCTGTCTGGGTTAGGGAGAGCTCTAGAGCACACTAGCTTCCCCTGAGAGCAGCTGCCTATATCAGGAAAGCCAAGCTTTTCATATCTATGTTTATTTGGTTTTTAATCAGAAGATTTCTGGGGGAAGGCATATCTTATAAAAATGGTAAGAGCAATAGAGATAGGGTAATAAGTCAGGATCTGTAAATGAGTGTTACTGGAAATCAACTAGGAGCAAAAATACTAAATCTTTCCTGCTTGAAATATCTCTGACTATTGGGTGTGAAACAAAAGAATAGCCCCCACTGCAGTCCTCCTTCCTTTAGTCATGTGCCCAACCAACCCTTGACAACTAGGTATGCTGTTTGTGGTCCTCACACAATTTGGGTGGCAGTCTGCAGTGTCATCCAACAGTTACTTGCTATCCAGAACCTTCTGCTTTAGTCCAACTACAATCCTGGCATGGGAAATGGAGCTCAGAGTTTTTCCCCAAGAACTTTTCATACTTGTCCATAAAAAGGAGTAAAATGCTAGGACTTTGAGCTTAGAAATAGGCATACCTGATACCCAGTGGTTTAGGCTCTGTGTGCGTAATGGAGGGGAGAAGAGGAAACCAAAGCTCTGAATCACACATGAAATGCTAAACCACGGGATGGGGAGAGGACTATAGCCTAAGGCAGTGGCTGGCTACTGTATAGTGCCATGGGCCATCTGTGGAAGTGCATCTTTCACTCTATGCTCCAGCCTCAGCTTTCTCCTCAGGTGTCACAGGCAAACTTGATTGGACCATGTGTTACTGCAAAACTAGGTCTGCATTGGTTACAGACGCCAAAGAAGTAGGTCTGTTGAAATGTCGTAGTTAAACTAGACAAGTTTATAAAAAACATACAGCTGAGTGGCCTGAATCAGATCACTGAAGCAGCCCTGGAACAGCACAGTCCTTTAGGAAGGATTTAGTTTCCTTTGAGGTCACACAGTGAGATAAGCACTGTGTCGTGGTTTAAGCCATACACCAGCCACGCAGTTTGCTCACTCACTTCCCCCTTTTTCTTCCCTCTGCTCCTGGAGGGATGCGAAGGAGAATCAAAAGAATGCAACTCCCACAG
>JANRGW010022850.1:10469-29747 GCA_024733675.1 Psilopsiagon aymara
CCACAAGTTAAAAACACAGTGCTGCACCAACTACTAAGAAGGAGAAAAATGACTGCTACTGCTGAACCCATGACACACTGCCAAGAGGTATTTCAGTCGTCTTATGAATGTCACACATGTTGTTGCCTTGATGAGGACAGAAGAAAAAAGAATGAAAATTGAAAAGAAGCTTCACACTTCAACATGTCAATATGTGAGAAGAGTGTGCATATCTTTACATGTATATGTTCATATATACATGCGTAAGCATTTAAGTACCATCATCAATCATCAGAAAATAACGTTTATTTTGGCTGTAGTATATTTTTGGATAGGCATGATCTTTTTTCTTAATAAAAGGACAGGTCCCCTGTAAGTAAGCTTACACCTAAGAACTTCCCTAACTGACATATAGTTGTAATCAATCAATTATAGTCATAAAGCCATAAGAAATTCTAAACACAGCGAACAAAATACCATGAAAAAGAGACTGTTGTTTAAGCCTGCTGTCATTTTTGAAAATAAGTGATTTCTGCCTTCATAATATTCTCAGCCTCTCCATGAGTTGAATCCTTTTATTTTGTATACTTGGGTTTGTACTTCTAGGTCTTAATTATACGATGAGTTTCCAAACTGCTCTGTGTATAGCATCTATGTCCCAGGGTTACATACAAACTCTAAAACAAGAAGTGTGTATGCAAACTGTTAAATAAAAAGAAATCAAAACCACTCATTCTGGGTTAATGAAATGACAGAAAACTACTGTATCACAACTGTAACTATAGACTGCATCTAACTTTATGGTTGCCCTTGATATGAAAGTAAAACTGCTCTGCATTAATAAGTTCCCTTTGGATTCAGCTTCTTGGAGCTTTTGTAACAACCCAGTTTGAAAGAATTTAGATCAGGAGAGATTGCTAGTCACTAGAGAGGGCAACCAATATAACAACAGATATCTTTTATTAAATTATTTGTCCACAGTGCTTATACACAGATGTCTTCTTCATTTTTTAGTATACTTTCCCCCCTCTTCTTTGCAGCATGGATTGCCTTCTCATGCAACAGAGATGAAAATCACTTCCTCATACAAACACAGGGCAAAATATGAAGTATAAAGGTACAGAAGTCACTCCATCCAATACAGATCACAAATCCTAAACAGGGACTAGCTACAAACCTGGAAACTCCTGAGGTATGCTTTGGAGCTCCTCAACTATATGCTGCATGTAGAAGCGCTTTCCGTGTACCTCTTCTGAATGAGTCAAGGCATCTAAATTAGCTGCTGATGGCAAAAGCCACACAGGAATCTGGTTTCAGTTAAAAAGAAGCAAAAAATTGGTTTTGTGGCAGCTATTAAGCTGAATTATTCCCTGCTGCATGGGGATGTAATGAAATGTAGGCAGTATGAGGATGGAGATTACTGCAGTGTTTCAGTTGGCTGTAGAAACAAGGCAGCTGATGAGACAGTGCTGGTGGAGAGCACATGTGGGCATGTGTACACACATGCAAACTCACACACACATAATATACATACATAGAGCCAGAGGGGCAGCATTCAGGAATCACAGAGATGGAACTCCTGAGTAATTTAGCTCAGTTCAATGCACTGATCATAGAATCTTAGAATCATAGAATGGTTTGGGTTGGAAAGGGCCTTATGATCATTCAGTTCAGTTCCAACCCCCTGCCATGGGCAGAGATATCTCACACTAGACCATGTCACACAAGGCTCTGTCCAACCTGGCCTTGAACACTGCCGGGGATGGAGCATTTACCACTTCTTTGGGCAACCTGTCTCACCACCCTCATAGTAAAGAGCTTCTTCCTTATACCTAACTTGAAAAAGACAGGACTGTGCATTCATTTAATTATAAACACAGATCAGCTTTCCAAGAAGGTCACAGTAAGGTCATAATTATCTCATTATGCAAACTGTTCCACTATCTCACCAGGCTTTGAGTTCAGTATTTTCAATAGCGTCTTTAATATCTAAACAGAAAGGGTAAAATTATCAGCTGGTATCAACCAGGGAAGTGCTACCTACAGTCAAAAAACCTACAGACTTGCAAATGAGGGTCTGGCCTAATAGCTGCATTCTTTTCTTATGTTGTTACTCTCCTTGCATGTTGATTTTAGATTCACTGTATCATGAAGGAAAGAAATTGAAGAGATATATGTATTCATACTGTGGCTAAATAAAGTATACTTTACTAGGATGGGAGAGAAACTTTATTAGAAGAGGGGAAAACACCTAGGAACAAAGTAAGGATGAGAGGATCTGGATTTATACGTTGATTTGTGTTATACACTGAGATAAAAGGCTTTGATTTCTCCCTCTACTTTATGCTACTCAGGAGGTGGGACGCCACTTGATTCAACTAGGTGACTCAGAACAGTCAGAGAATAAGTTAGAGCTTGATATTGAAGACTTTCTCTGACTTTGATCAATGCCAGTGCCTGCAGAGGATTTATGCTGCACCTGGTGTTCACTACTTTCCTAGCCACTTCGGTAGCGTGCCGAGAAATGTAGGCGCATGGATACTCATAGGGTGGATGATGCCAGGAAAGGGTTCTCGTGAGAACGTCATATGCTAAATGATCCTCCTGTGGCAAGTTATTCTGGTTTTAGGGTGAGTTTATGAAATGAATGCGACAAAATCAACAGGCCACAAAAAAGAAAGAGTCTCGTAATACATTTGGATCAAACCCAATAAACCACCAGGCTCAATCTTTAAAACAATATGTTTAACTTGTGTTTCCTCTAACAGGAATATAGAAACTAGCATTCTATTGAGATCTTATGAAACTTTTGCAACAGAATTGTTTGGTGTTCCCCTACAGAGTTGTATGCAAGGAGAGAGATTACCAGCTTTTGAACTGAGGATCTTGCCAAAGAGGGAATGCAAGATCTAGGGTGCTAAATAAGAATATAATATGGAGTATATTCCTGACAGCTGTGAGTGGGGTGACATCTACTAGGGCATTTGGGTGATTAACTCTTGTTGGAAAGATTTATACTTGTATGGATCACGGCGTTATTAGTTATACTGCAAATCTGGGCCCAAATAGAATAATATACGAAGCCTGGGAAAATGAAATGATGGTCCAGTTTATAGCTATGAAGTGGAGACAGAGGAAAACATAGGAATGGTCATAGTGAATAAAACCAAAAGTTCGTTCATTCCACTATCTTGTTTCTCACAATGACCAGTAAGTTTAATTCAAGGCTGAGACACTTAAAAATAAATGCCAAAACTGAAGAAGATTCAATTCATAAGTCCTAGACAATCAGCATGGTATTGGTGGACATGACACAGGGTCAGTTGGACACCCATGCCCTTCTAAAGGATCAACTAGATGGAAGACAACACTCACAGGACATCTAAGACGGCACTAACCCACGTTTAGATGACTGCATTACACCCTCCAGTGTTTAAGAATTTATTTAGCTCATCCAGTAGAAGTGTTTTTGATGTGGGAGCTGAATTCTCCATATGTCAGTGATTGTATTGACTGCATTTGTGCTGAATATAATGGAAGCGTATACATGTATGTTAGCATTTACATTTTAGTGTCTTACTTTGCAAGCTCAGTCCCATTCTGAAAAATGTTTAGGAGGGAGGTCAAAACCAAAAGAGCTTATATACACAAATATTCTTGACACTATTCCACTTCAATTAGGACTCTCAGATTTTAACAATCTATAGACTAGGCTTTCTCTGAGACAGAAGTTGAATCTAAACATTCATGCATAATAGGCACTGAAAGGCCTTTCTTTGTATTTTGCTATATCCACTTTTTTTTTTTTCTTTTATTACTCTGTGGTAATTATTTCTACACTTTTAGTGTAAACTTATTTTAAACTTGCTGCATCTTAATGTCTTTGGGTGCTCATCTGTGTAAATGAGTAGATATTTCCCTATTCACTTTCTTTCATGTTGTTCATAGTTTTATGAACTTCTCCTTCAAGTCTCTATTTTCAGGTGGAAGCATCCTAGTCTATTTAATTTCTTACCTCGTAAAGCAACTATATATCTCCAGCCATTTATTGCTTAGCTGTATCGTATTTGGATCACCTAGGTAAACAAATGATTTGGCCATAGTATGACATGTAAATCATGCGTATGTCATTGTTTGGACTCCTGAAAACAGCTTCTGAGAGTCTAAAAAGTAAAAGACTGTGTGACTTCATTTAGGGGTTAGATGCCTACAAGTCAGCCTCTGCAGATGAATCCCTTGCTGTTCCTAGCCCTACACAAGTGATTTAAGTCATGCAGAAAGTGGAGCATGAATCCTTAAGTTGATGCTGCCTCCTTGACAATGCAGCCATAGCTATTTTTCTGCTTATAATATCCGAAAACAAGAAGAAATGAGCCAAAACAAAACCACCCCCCTGGACTATAAATGGCTTCTGAAGAGGCCATTAAAATGGATAAAAAAAATGTTAAGGATAATGTCCCACTTGCTCCATGTTCCAGGAGATCTGCTTAGCGAGCCAGAGAATCTCAGAGCACGTGTGCCCATGGCAGAAAAGCAGGAAGAAAATAATCAATTGGCTGCTTTATCAGCACAGTATTCAATTAAATTTCAATTAAAAAAGGAAAATAATGCAGCAAATCATTATCTAGGCTGCAGCCAGGTCCTTACATGAAATGTCA
The DNA here is from genome assembly GCA_024733675.1 of Psilopsiagon aymara. Lineage (NCBI taxonomy): Eukaryota > Metazoa > Chordata > Aves > Psittaciformes > Psittacidae > Psilopsiagon > Psilopsiagon aymara. The sequence continues at coordinate 15,107 of JANRGW010022850.1, forward strand.
AGATAGCCTTGTCAATTTGCAACCAGTTTAGATAAGGATTAAGTTCTCCAGACTGCACACTCTTTGGGAGGCTGCTGTAGGCATTCCTAATGGACTCTGTGCCCTAGCCTTGGAAACACTTCCAGTGCTTTATTTACTGAAGTTAATGACTCTCTTTTGAAAGATAATTCAGTTTTTGAATGGAAATTGGAAAAAAATAGCAAACCAAAGACATTATCAGGAATATGTGATGGCAAAACAGGAATAATTCTGTGCTTATCATGCCAGAAATGTAATTATTTTTCCATGGAAATTGTTTTGAAGATGACATCTTGATAGCAAGTGCTAACAGTCCAACATCCACAGTTTATTTACCAATCCAACAACCAAGCTCTGAAGAAGCAATTTCTCTCTGTTTCTTGGTTTACCTGCCTTTGGCGCATACAGCAGAAGAAAAGCCAAGCAATTGAATAAGTCATGCTCTTTTGTTTGATTTAGGATTAGAATTAAGCAGTACCTGAATCCCAGGATCAGACAACTGAACTGTACCTCTCATTGTAAAGTGTTGTTCTATGCAATAACCATTTTGCCTTATGCTGTCTTCCTTGCTGACAATAGTACTCACACCAGAGCAGTAGAAATTAAAAACTGATTTTAATTTATAACAAGTAACACAGAGAAACATGGAGATATTATACATTATATTATGTGGGAAAAAAAAGAGAAGAAATATTCCAGTCACTGGAGAGAGAAGAAAAATAGAAATAAACAGATTTTTTTTCTAAGTCCTATAGATGAATTCCTGTCGGCTTTCCATCAGGTAGCACAGCTTCTGGCCTTTGGCAGATTGTGACCTCTCACATCCCTGCATTTGAAGCACTGCAGCTGGTGGCATTCCTCGGAGTGCCACAGGTGTGAGCTCACATTGCCTGTGTGCTTTTTTCTCAATTGTAATGCAGTTTAAATCTATTTCATTTTACTTTCTCAAACTCATCTTGTAAAAAGAAAGGTGCTGGGAAGGAAACCTGAGTCAGGATGCTTTTTGCATTAATAGCAACATGCTGTTATTCTTGTATTTAGAACCATGCCCATAAACATTGCTCTGAGTTACAAGTGTTTTTCTTGACTATGATGCTTTCTGAATTATTTTCCTGTCGAGAACTGGAGGGATGCTGCAGTTGGATTTTTGTTTTGACTTTTCTTTTTGCATATCCTTTTGAACCTAGACCAGGTAAACACTTCTTTCTTTTTCTTGTTCCTACTTTTTATGCCTGTCACTATCTTTTTACTTGCAAAGGGACATGTCTCTTCCCAGCTGTGTTTTCTTTTCTTTCATCACTGCCCTTGTGTGATTGTAATCCATTGATGCCTTTGGCATATTGTCCCGTGTCATCAAACTAGGACATATTAGAAGGTGCTAAATATATAGAATTTAAACACAAGATTATTGTGTGTTTTGATACATGTCATTCCTCTGTTCCAAGTGGATGATGATTATTATTAGCTTGTATTTTTTATTCACTACAATAATCTATTATTATATAGCTGTAGGTAAAACCTACATGCTAGCTACTGATTTTTGCCATGCCTCACTGACAAGTTTGACTTTTCCTCCTTATTTTCTGAAAGAATTGAGGAGCACTGTATTTCACTGAAGGCATGGAAGTAAATCTAGGCAGTCTCACATGGCTTCAGGGACAATTACTTCTGTGATTTTGGGTAGCACCATTATTTTAAACCAAGTTGAGAGGCCAGAGCAGTGCCATTGCATCACATCTGAAAGACAAGAGACCAGCAAAATTATGGAGCAGGATTCCAACTTAATAAAGTCAGATTTTTCCCTACAGAACAGAAACGTCACTATTGGCAGGGCAGGAAGACTCCTTGCAGGGCTGCATTTCCACTGTACGACAGCTGGGGATATATTTGGTCTAAATGATTATTTTGCTTTAACCTTTGTCACACTGAAAAATGCACGTTGGGGTTGACTAATACCACCTGACTGGAAAATCAAGCTAAAAGAATAGCATGGAAAACCAATCAAATCTACCAGTTCAAATATATATATGTTGTAATGAAATTTTGGGCAAAATAAAGTAATGCTATTTTTCTAACTCAGAATGACATTTTAATTCAGCATTTATTCTGTAGAAAAGCTTGAAATAGCTGAAGAATAGTTTGAAGATTAACTTTTTTCTTCAATCAGTTTCATTGCATTTGCAAGCAAAGAACAAGCGCAGAGATTTGCACATCTTGTATAAATATTCCACCCTGGTCCTGGGAAATGCCAGTGGATAGCTGGCTCTAAGTGAGGTCACAGCTTATCTGTAACATTTCTTCTCTCTTCCCTGGAAAGCATCTATTCAAAACAGTGAGATTTCCCCATTTAGAATAGCTGTATAGGAGTGGATCACCCCTCCATTGAGCTCAGGAGCCTGTCTTTGGCCATGGCTGTTAGTGGATGCCTTAAAAAGACTAAATGAACAGAACAAATGTAGTACTGCTTTGCCAGAACATGTTCCCAAGTTTTAGGCATCTGCATATCTGGGATTTTGTGACTCAGACGAGCTGTCACAACCAGAGAAAAGAAACTTTCTTGCATTGGATCCATTAGCTTCTTAAGTCTATGTGACTTTTTCATATGAGCAAAATTCTGTAACCAGAAATTCCACAGAATGACCAAAATGCCATGTTTTCAGCCAGCCATTTTCTTTCTCACCTTAGTTTATCAGGCAAAAAGAAATGGTAATTGTTTTCCTACTTATGTTATTTTCTTTTTCCATTGATACAATAGACTGAGTCTCAGAAACAATACATAAAACCAGCAGCTCTTTCCTCATCATTGTGGACAGGTCATTTGATAAACTCATAATTTTGAATCTCATGAGCCATGGATTAAATTGCACTAGATATGAATCTGAACATGTTTGAAGAGCTTAAGTGGGAGAAGAGAACGTGAACTGGTCACATGAAAGGGAAGAAAGAGAAGCAGGCAGAGGAAGCAAAGAAATCCAAGAAATACATTCTGCCATTGTCTTGTTCCACATCGGGGAGAGATAGTCCAAAAATGCAGCCCTGAACTCCTCTGAACTTTGCTTTGCTATATTGTCAAACGCGTGTGGTGTCAGACACAGCATGTTACTATTATCCTTTCTGTTACTATTTCCACTAACACTTGGCATAAAAATTACAGTCTTCTTCCAAAGATTATGATGGTCTTTTCTAATGCCGATTGCTCTGGACATTGCCCCTGCGGGGTGCGTATGACAAAACCTAATTTTAATCAGACAGTTAATTGTGACATGCTCAACTTTGCTCAGAAAGGCAATGTGGGAGCTCAGAGCAGATCCCATAAACCTTGTTCATGGTCTAGACACTCAGCTTCTTACAGCTATTACGGTGAAGAAGCAGTTGCAATAAGTAAAGTTGGGAGTGGAGGTGTGAACACCATCTTTTATCTTTCCCTTAGACAGCAATAAAAGAACTTCAGGCTATTTCAATACCTCTGGCAACCATACTTTACCAGAGCCCCACTGAGCTCACTGCTTTGGGTTTGGCCCCATCCTTTGAAAGCTTTTCTTCTTGAGAGATATATGTAAGCCTTTTCTCACACTTTCCAAGGTCTTTTCTGTGCTTCTACAGAAAGCTAAATCATGTGCAAGTGAGAGAGGGCACAAAAAAATGGGTGCTCCCTGCGGCCATAATAAGCCAATGACGAGAATTGCTTTGGTGCTCTCTGTCCCTGTGGTCACAAGGGAGAGCATGTAATAAGATGTGACTGTTGAAGGCCTAGGGCAAACATCTGACACTAAAAACCAGAGTGCAGAGACCAGCTGGAATGATAGTCTGAAAACTGATATTTAACCTTTTTCCTTTATTCCTCTTTCTTTTTTTTTTTTTTTTTTTTTTTTTTTTTTTTCCCCACATAAAAATGAGGGGCTTATTTTTATAATCTTTTTAGTGGGACAGAGTATATTGTTTTTAATTGACTTAAATACCACAGACACAAAATGAACCCAGCCTCTGGCATTAAAACATATTTTCAGGAACATGCATTGGAAATTGAGAGGCAATATGAAGGAAGCAGAGAATAAAAGTTCAGGTAATGGCAGTACTATGGCAAAAAACTTCATTTCTTCATTTCTGTGGAGTTTTACTTTTTAAGTACTGAGATATTCCACAGAAAGATCAAATGAAGTGTGTACTAATAGGTGCTGAGTCCTGAGTGGTTTTGAGTGTTAGTTGATCATTTAATTATTTGAATATAAGCTTAGAGATACAGCTTAGTATGATGCAAACATACTGAAGGATCTTGTGTTTTGTTGCTCTTTGCAAGACGGATCCCTACTGACAATCATCATGTGAAATTAATATTTATTTAGATACACATACATATGCTTTCAGTATGTCTCATATGTTCTCCTTTCTGCTCTCTGCATGGGTAACCTGGAAGAACAATAGCTTACTATGGCTTCCATGTGTTACCTGTTGTAGAGTACTAGAGAGCTGAAAATACACTTCCATGCTTTATGATTCTATGATTGTATGAAAGGGAGGAAAGGAGGCTAGGAATAATTGCATTTGTGTATATAATTTGCCATGTGTACACTTCAGTTTGAAATAGGGGAAGAGCTTAACCCCAAAGCTTCTCTGCATACTGGAGTTGTCTATGTGACTGTGACCATCCTGATCTTCCTTAACCATTTTTAAAGTGATGCATGTGATCTTCTTTATGCCTTACTTCCAAAGGCTGAGGGGAGAGCTTCAGGAATAAAACCAAACCATTCCTGTATTTTCTTTCCTTGCAAATACATTTAAATTGACATAACTCTGATTATATGGGCTTGATGACTGGAGGGAAAGCTTTCTTCCTAAACACAGAAATGAAAGATAGAATTTAGGAAGGACTTGGCAACCAAGTCTAGCTCCCAACCATCACAGGAACCTGTGTAATAGTAGTATACGAGACACTTGAAAGTGGAGGGCTCAGCTTGGGCAAAGAGGACCAGGGAGTGTTTCTTAAAATCCAAAGACTCAGCGGGAACATTCCCACACCATTTCTCATTCCTCTCCATCATTTTCTCCTTTGCCACACAGAGTGACCATTATCTATCTGTCTCCTCAGGTGCTCACGCAAGCCAAATGCCATGAGGACAAAAGTCTTCAAACCTCAAAGCCTACAATTTGCCTGAGGAAGACAGCATGAGGAAAAAAGGTCAAACATGTGACTAATGTCTTGGTCCCGATGTCCCTTTGGCTTTGGTGAGCTTCCAGCCAATTATGATATATCGCTAAGCACAAAGGTGTTTAGGACCCAGCCCTCAGAGACTGAATGTTTAGGGCATAGACATTCCTTTTCTATGGCTTTCAAAGGTTAGCAGTGCAGCTAAGGCCAGATATGAGAAATCATGCTGCAGAAATACATCCCACCTGGATAAATCATTCTCTTCCCCTGTGTGACTTAAAAAAAAGGGTTTGCAATGAAGCAGTCTCTCGGCATTTTACCCATCTGTGCTATGGAAATTTCTTCTGCCCAGCTATCCATCATGTCAGAGCCAAGCTATCTGTGAGGTGAGCACTGGGGACTGTCACCTCACCTGTCTGCTCCAGTGACTGCAAAGCATAGCAGAAACCCAGCCTCAGCAATCCAAGTGACAGATACACTCCCTTCCCTGATAGTCCTTAGAATTTTCCCTTCACTTTTTTCCCTATTGTTTATTCCTCATGGTTCAGTGGAAAAATGAAAGCAAGCAAACACACAAAATCTTCCTTATCTTTAGGTGAATATCTGTAGCATCAATCTTCATAGTAAAGAAAACCTCAATCCCATCATCTGTCTTTCTCCTGTTCTATTAAAATACGCATTCTTGTTTGAGACCTAAAGAGAGCCTGATTTGCTCTTTCCTACAAGCTTTGCCTCACCAGGATATTTCACATCAACCTTAACTGTCAGAAAACGAAAAAGAACAGGTACAAGATGATGACTCAATACAGCATCTGTTGAAGCCTATAGACACCTATCCTTCAGCTCAAGACCTAAATCCTTATTCCTAAAAGCAGCTTCCACACCTAATCCTTGGAAGAATAAAAAAAAAGGGGGATAAGTCAAGTACAATAAGACTCTGGCATTTTTGTATTTGAAGGTCACATCAACCTGACAGCAAAAGCTGTGCTTGACCTATGCAGTGGCATTCCAAAGAAATCATTGCAGCAGAGAGAAAGCAAATAGGATGAGTTCCATCATGCTGTCGGGTTAAACTGAGGCTGGACAAAGGTGGAAAACTCAGAAGGATTCAGGGAAACTGTAACAGTGGTGGGAAGGTGATATAATAGTCCCCTTTCTCTTGACATGGACATAATAGCTGTAATGTTTTTTGTCTGCAATGAATGAGGACCTCTTAATTTGGTCTGAGGTCCTTATCCTATGTGTTTCAGGTAATGCTACCATGGCCATTGCCTACACAAACCTGGAAATTCAGCCTTTCAGCCTGCAGCTTTGCAGACGGTTTCACAGCAGTGCTTGCTGAAGGGTGTCCTCAATGCAAAAGCCATTAAAAGAAAGTGTTTCACATTATGACAAATGTTATATGCAGTATTAAACACCTTTTACAAATCACTGCTAGGACAGAATACAGGCTGGCATTGTTTCTCACCCATCTAACCTTCAGTTCTGTTCGATGTGCAAGGTCAACTCCCTTTGTGCCTGCTGACCCTCTGAGCTTGGCAGAAATTTTGCATGAATGCAGATATCTACAAAAAGAGAGTTGTTGGCGGGATCAGGACCTTTTGTGTAATTCTGAAATAGACTACAGCTGGAATGAATAGCTTGACACATATTCTGTGTCTACGGGCAGGTCATTGATGGGTTTTGGTTTAACACAGAAAACAAAAAATTGCAAAGAAATTTTCCACATCCTTGTCATTAAATACTGCAGTATTATTTTTACTCAATATCCAGTAGATATCCTAGTATTTTTCCTTCAACTCCAGGATTCTAGAGTCATGTTAATATACAAGAATCTCTGCCTTTAGTCCGTAACTGCATCTATAAATAGCTAGATAGCTAGATGATTTCTAGATTTCAAAGCTTCTAGGAAAAATAAAAACCATGAACACTAAAACTTGAAAAACACAGAAAATAAGTTTCCTATTTTATATAAACTACTTCAGTAAATATTATCTTCTTCAATAACTATTATCTTTCCCTGTTTTTACTGTCTCTTTTTAGTATTGCAATGTGTAAGGCAAGTTGTTAAACTAAAAACAGCTGGGCTGAGCAGTGTTGGAACTTGCCTTACGCAAGAGTTCTCTGATCTCTCAAAGTTGGCACTTAAAGTCATCCCATCCAATAAAAGCAAGATGTATTCTCAAAGACTGCCATTAAGTCCCCCTCCCAATGATTTTAGATTTTCATCTCAGTCAGGATGAACGGCCTTCTGCAAATGTGTGTTGCTGTCCTTTGACTACAGCCAGTGTTTAAACAAGATGCTTACAACTAGGCACTAATATTTGTGGGGATGGATGATTGCCATTCACAAAGTATGAGTACACTGTAATTAAAAATAATAAGCTAGCTTCAAATAAATGGGCTCTATGAGCAGCATTTTAGATGATTACATCTACTGGAGAAGTGGTATAAATTAGCCCTGCTCTGCTATGCACGTTCCTGCTCCTGGCGTTCCAGCCAGCCTCAATCCCTCTGTAGGTCACTTACAAGTGCCCTGGAAACATTTCCAGATTGCTTCACCCTTGTGACTATCACTTTTTCAGATGATGAGCGTACCTCTTCTAATCCCAGATCCACAGGGAAGATTGGGCTAGAGGTACCTGCCCCAGCACATCTGCACTGTGCCTGGGGCTGTGTGTAGGCTGGATACCTACAAGTCAATCCTTCACCCTTGTTCCCCAGAGAATGTGAATGCCTGCAATAGTTCTGCAGATGCTAAAAGTGGAAGAAATAACTTTTAAATCAAGTATTTCAGGAGGAACTAAAAGTCAAAAAAATTTGGATTTCTCATGGAAGATAAAGTTCATGACTGTTATACTAGTGTATATATTGCCCTTTAGTATATGATGTTTCCCTTCAGGACAGGAAACCTCTCCTGTGACATCTAACCAAAGTAAAGTGCAGCTTGTTCAGATGAGTATTTAATGGGGATGTGAAGTCTTAGATACAGGGATCAACCTCTTGTTTTGCATTTGTGCTGCGTGTAAAACATTGGATTCTAGTCCATGACTGATTCCAGATAGCATTACAGTAACAATATATAGTCAGTGTGTCTTTCTACATAAAATAATTTAACATGGCTCATGCAAATTTGACACTGCCTGAACAGTCAGGTTTGTTGCCATCTCTGCTGCTGGTACATGAAATCAGGGAAGTATTTTCTCTCTCCCTGCTTTGTTTTTTATACCATTTGCTTCTGCTAGAAAGTGAATTTAGCCCTCTATTAAAAAAAAAAAAAAAAAAAAAAAAAAAAAAGGATGTAAATCTGATCCAGAGAATCTTAGAAGTTGGAAGAAACATCCCATAATATGAGCTCATTAAATGTGGTTTCTGACAGTATCTCTGAGGACTTTTCTAACACAATTAAATCCAGACCCGTAGATAAATGCCAGAAGCCTCATTTCTGGTTGTCCATTCTCAGAAGTGACTCATCCCCCTAGCCTAGCCCAGTAGTGTGGGCTAAAATGCAGCTTCTTCATTATTCAGCTGACATTAATTGAGGACTTTACTCTTTGCTAACAAAGGAGGTAATAAATGTCTCTTCCTTTTCCTTTAAAATCTTCACCTCCTCCAATTGCCTCAGTGTGTTTGAGTAGATACAATAAGCAGATTGCAGAGATTAATTAATTATGTGTGTTACCTTCTCATGTTTCCCTTTGATTGAACCTGTTTTGTTCCTTGGCCCTGCCTTTTGTAGAATTGAAGTTGTCTCCCAGGGTGTATGGCTTTGAATGTGACTGCAGACTGTATTTAGCTGCTGTAGCGTATCAAGCATGTGGAACATTTTAACAAGGAGTTTTTAATGAATCCCTGAGAAGAAAATACCCTCAAAACCAATACTCCAGTACATAAATACTTATGCACACTGAACCAACAAAGCCACAACAAATGGCAAAGATTTTCTTCTCCTCTTGATGTTTTAAACAATCTTTAACCAAAAATAAGGTCACCAAGAAACACATTTGATTAAAGGTTTCTTTCTACAAGGATTCGAGTGAATTATTTCAGGCTGTTTGATGATTTGCTAGAAAGATGTGTTAAATTGCTGGTAATTTGAGCACCAGCAAGCTGTTTGCATACTCCTTGCATCTTTTCAATAAATGCCATCACCCATTCTGTATTGCCCTTGGCTTCTCACACTTGTGTCAGAAGGAAATGAGAGACTTTTAACACAGCCAACGAGTTCAGTACAAAGTAGAGGAGCAGAATTTCCCTCAGGTCTTAATCCCAGTAAAGGTTCAGGGCACTGTGTAGTTGTAATCAGTCACTTGTCTTTGTGAATTACTTTATTCAAAACCATGGGCAGCTCTGTGACATCTTCTTTTCCTACCATCAAATGAATATCATGTGGCAAGAAAACAAAACTGAAAAAGGGGCAATAGGGAAAATAAGGACAGGATTAAGACTCAGATTTTCTGTTTGTAGGCCTTATGGCTGACTTTATTCAGTCAAATCTTTAAGTTGCTAACATTACCTCTCTACAGCCTTGTCCTGGGTGTTTTAAGAATTAGATGAGCTGTTGTTTGTCAAGCAGATTCCTGTGAAAAACGCTGCAATTTTTTATGGAGTACTGAAGGCTGCAAATGAAATCCTGCTGTGAAACCAGTGTTTCTCCCCTTCCAACCCCACGGTGCAGCGGTAGCTCCAGCAGGAATTGCACAACCACCCCTACCCTGGGTGATGCACCAGCTCCCTCTCGTGGTACTTGCTCACAGAGAGAGATTGGAGAAGCATCTGCGATATCTTTAGATAAGAGTGCAAGCTTTCAAGACAAAAGAATGACGAGTGACGGTTTCAGATGTAGTGGTCAAAGTCCTTTTCTGCTGCTAATGATCTATCTGGAAAAACAGTAAGTTACGTCTGCATTTCAGACAGAGATTTTCCATGGCTATTAAGGTAAAATGGAAATCCCTGAGCTAGGAATAGGTGCAATCAGCAAAGCCTGATGAAACTGAATGTTTTTGGAAGGTTCATTCAATACCTTATTACAGCCATATTAAAATTCACGACAGGAAGAAAAGGGCTAAGATGCATTGATACTTGAATTTAGAATAATTTTTAAGTCAGTGAATCCATAGAATAACATTATAATAATAAATTATAAAATAATGAAAATAAAAATAATATTAATAGACACTTTAAATTCCAAAGAAAGGATAGAAGAGTTCACTGCCTTATATTGCTCTAGAGATCTTCTGCTCTAGGCTGCTTTCTTCAAGTAAGAAGTCTCAGGTCCAGTAAGTACAGAATAATTTCAAATTTAAATGCCACCAGGTTGACCTATATGAGTTTCTGTGTGTGTACACACATGCTATTGGACTTTGAGTCAGTTTATAGACAACACATATTCTCTGAAGATGCTTGAAAACAATCATTCCCTATCAGGCTAAAGCTCCAATCTGTCTTTCTATCCTGTTCGTAGAATGCCTGTATGAGAGCAAGGTAAGAAAAACATAAAATGATTCCATCTTTTCTGTTTAGAAGAGTCTAGAACCAGAAATTGTCTCTTTTATGGTCTTACCTACTATGTATTTTGCTTATGACTAAGCCAAGCAGGAATTCTGCAACCATCTGGGATTTCTCCATGCCACCAGACTTTGTGACAGCAGAGAGAAAACCTGAAAAACAAAACTAAAATACTCAGTCTCCCCTCTTTGTCAGCAAGAAAGGGCTAATTATGATCAGACTGCAGGACATTGCAATAGTTGTCCCATTTAGTGTCCCATTTAGTATTTAAACATTTATACAGTATGGATATTGTGGAAACTCAATGGAGTGAGCTTGAATAAACTGTGGTCTTCTTTTGGAAGATGTGCATAAAAAATTCTTCAGAAAAAAGTATTTAAACACAGTTCTTCTGCATTCTGGTTTAGTTTTCCTCTGACAGTGTAACAAATTTTTACCTTCCCATTTTGGTGTACTTAATATCTATCTCTTTCTGGCTTAAACCACTTAGCAAATTCAGTTTCAAATTTGAAGACAGCTTTGAGTTAGTCAGAACTGCAGTTTTAGGAAAAAACTTGTTTGAATACTCTTGGCAACCACTCTAGCAGAATCTAAGGTTCAGGTGATGTTATTGGCTTCAGACTTTGAACTTTCCCCAAAGATCTTTAACACTGATAGAGTTTCTACAGCCAGAGCCATGGCAGATTTAGTACATAGTCCAGCATCTATTAACTCCATGGATAAACTGCCTTTCATTCATAAAGCACTGACTCAGGAACCTAATTTCCTCTGTTAGTAACTAACATCAGTGTAGATTATATGGTTTTGAACCTGTAACTGCAGGTTAATATCCATGTATGCAAATATGACAGTGAAATGAAAAGAGTAATCTGAAAAGGGCATTTATGGCATATTTTTTGCAGTTTCACCTTCCTTGCCAAAGGTCTGCAATTACATGAATTAAGGTAACTTAAAGCTCCTTGTCAGGTTGCAGGCACAGGATGACTGCACTTATCCATCAGTTTGCCTCTCTTGCTGACTCTAGACAGATACAGCTGCACTAAGGAGGAATGGACACTTAACAAATTTCATTGCTTATTTCATTTATATAGCCTTGACCTTGACTGTTTCATAACATAGCTTCAGTTACTACCAAAGGTACAGATACCTTGATTTTTTTCTAAGAGCAGTCTCCCTTTCAGTGCTGCAGCTACAATATGCTCCCTATTGCTGCCACCTCAATGTTATTTCCAAGAAAAGCTTTTTCAAGTGGAATCAAAGGCATCCTTTTTGGATGACGCTTGTTGAGTCAAGATGACATTGAACACATCCTTACTCTGTAATATAGAACAGAATATTGATGGCCTCTGTATTCAGCAACATAACTACTTGCACAGCTGCAAGTGGCATAAAGAAGACTAACCTTGATGTGCTTGCAACACAGAGGGTTTGGTACTAAATAGGGGATTAAGTTAGCAAACTGTGTCTTCTTTTATGGGAAAAGACATAATGGGAAAAAGGAATGGGAATTAATCTGGTCCTGTGGAAATATCTGCAATTGTTTATTGCCTTTATAGTCCACAGAGGGAAAAAGTCAACGATTTAGTGTGATTTATGCAATCTGCTCTAGTTAATTCTTTTAGTGTGAGATGAAGTAACTATTTTTATCAAGGGTTTACAATAAGGGCAGAGAGTGACTATCTCAGGTACAGATGTATAAACATGCAGTTTATGCATCTTGATTTGTCAAATATATTTGGTCAAATTGACCCTGGTGCTGGTGTTTTCCAAGGAACATTCATATTGCACATGCAGGGTTTAGTTTTGTAACTGGGCACTCTCCATGGCTCTTTCAGTCTTATTCTCTGTCTCCACTGAACCCCTATGTACAATCCTAGGCTCCTAATAAAGTAGTGCAGTGTCCTTCACTGTACATCAATTTTGTTTTCCATTTCCAAGTCTAATTCCAATATCTAAGTCATTGTAGGATATTATCCAGAAGAACATCAATCGCTTCCCAAAGGTCAGCATGTCTTATTACAGAAGTCTCTTAACAATGTTCATTTAATTTTTATTTCTTTTGCATGCCATTTGTCATATTTTTCCATTGGATGCAGCAACTGTTCATGTAACACGGCATAGCTCTGGTGTCCTGGATGTTGAAAAGTGCAGCACAGCAAGGCCAGCTTCCAAGTGAATTAAAATTAATAACAATAAACTCACTTCTGGAGCATGATTTTTCTTGTGAACATTAAAGATGATTCTGACATTTTCAGAATATCATATTTTAAAAAAGTTATTTTGACCAGTGGAACAAAATCAAAGTTTTAGGAGAAGTGACACGCGATATGACATTAGGTGTCCTGGAGCAGTCAGGGGAGGTAGCGATGGAAGAATACTGAAGAATTTACTGTGGGTAGTAAAGCCAATGGAAAAAGGGAGATTTTTTTCTGTAGGAAGGTCTATTGCTTTGACAACTGTTTTTATCTTGAAACTTTTTCTTTTCAGAGAATAAGTAATTTTTTTTTTTATTATACTCCAGGTCCCAACAATGTCATAAAGGGAGGAAAAGCAGTTTATCAGGGAAAGCGTTTTGAAATATGGATACTGAAGTTAAAGTGTAAAGTGTGAAAATTCCACAATTATAATTTTCACAAAGTATGAAAGAGCTCAGGTAAAGATTCAATATTGACTTGAAATGAATTCTTCATTTTATATTTCCCATTCAAACATTTCAGTAAGAAATATTTCAAATGATATTGTTCTGTCAGCCTACAGCTTTAAAGAAATATTTTTTCATTGTTCTAACAATTTCTAAAACTTTCATACGAGTTCTAATGTGTGTTTGGTAGTGTAGGAATTATTATCATTATCATACACCCTTAACATGATATAATAAGATCTGGAATCTGTCACTGACCCAGCTTGTAGATCGATTTGTTAGAAAAGCACATGCCATAGGTGAGCCTGAAAAAAAAGACATAGTTGAGCTACTCTTCATTGCATTTTTGTGAATTAGTTGACTATTATAATTTTTACTGCACAGACACTCATAGAAGGTTGAAGGGCTTTGTTGTACCTCAATTGCAAAAACTTTTGAGAAACAAGAGGTAATCACATGATTACTTTTTTTTCTGCTAATGCTTATAGTTGAAAGAATGAGTGGTAAGGCTGAATATAGGAAGAAGAAAAACCAACCCTGACTTTTACACTAAACTGGAATTTTCCTTTTCCAAAGCCAAAATTTGTATCATATGGACATGGACCCTTCAGTGTTGCCCACAGTGCTTCATATCTGCCATTGTATGCAGAAATTGCGGCTCAGAAGGTCATGGGCAGCATCTTTGTCTTTCAGAAAGCATCAACAGAAGGCTAAGATTACTTCCTTATTTCCAGTCTGCCTTTTCACCATGATGAAAGGCAGCATGGAGTCTCTTCTTCTGAAGCCCTCCTACCCCTTTGGAAAGTCCAAGAGGTGTATACTACCACTGATCCTACCATGACTACTTCTTCAGCAGCATTCATCTGACAGTTAACTATAGTTAACTGACAGACTATAGTTTTGTAACCATGCACTTTAATACTTACAATGCAAATGCTTTGCATAAATTAAAAACAAATACTTTTTTGTCGGTTGTTCTTTCTTAATTCATTACAAACGATTTGAGTTTAGAAAGCTGTTCAGTGCTTAACCACTGCCATGGATAAAACAATTCCTTTTTTCCTGAGTTCACAAAGACATGGTCTTGAGCAGGAATTCTCTCTCTTCAAAATGTTAATTAGACAAAACAATGGATTTCAATAAATAACTGCATCTGCAAGTTTCTGGCAGCAGGGAAGTGTCATCACAACATTTATTATTTGCATGAATGAGTTTCTCACTGTCATGGGTTCAGCAGTAGCAGTCATTTTGCTCCTTCTTAGTAGTTGGTGCAGCACTGTGTTTTTGACTTGTGGCCTGAGAACAGCACTGATAACACCAATGTTTTT
>JANRGW010022853.1:5194-25719 GCA_024733675.1 Psilopsiagon aymara
TCAACCTTTATACACTCGTTGGAGGAACTTCCCTTCGGGCATAACTGCGGTTCAGGCGCTTGTGCTTTTAATGATGTGCTCCGGGTTGCCTCCCTGCGCCTTAAGCTTCCTGTTTGGAAACGCCTGCATAGATGGTGAGGGGCTGGAGCTGGAGTGGGTTTTATGCCCCTTGCCGAAAGGGGCTATTGTGTTCCCGGTGTTGAGCGTCCTGTAGTATACAACCTTTGCAGGATCTTGTATTTTATTTTTCGACTGCTTTGTATACCCTCTACTTTTTTCCTTCTAATCTGCTTTTAAAAATCAGATTCTTTTTGTGTGTGTTATGGTGATCCTTTACCGAGCCAGTACAGCTTGTTATTTATCTTGGAGATAAGGAGATACCGCAACACTAGCAGTTCAATTTTACCTGTGGTAAAAGGACCTGGGGGCATGCAAAACAAAGGAGTTCTTGACACTGCAAGTAGTCGCTGCTTGACTAATGTCTGGTTTATTTCAAGTCTATGAAAATGTCTCAGAATAGTTGTTCTCAGTGTGGGAAGGCTTGATCAAAGAGTGTGGGGTTCCAGGAGAATGCTGTCTAGCTGTTGTCTTTCTCCTCCTTCCTCATCTTTCTCCTCTCTGATAATCTCATAGCTTTAGACAAAAGTGGGGGAAATATGAACAGGTAAAGGCTCTGGCTCCAAGTTGCAGTCCATGCAGTTTGTTATGGAAGGGAGAGAAGGAATTGCTTCTTCCCACTCATCTCTTTTGATGTGGAGTGACAGGCTGTGCTGAATGGCAGGAAGAGGTTTAATGTGTTAACATATATCAGTACCTGGGGCAGGACTGCATCTCTTCTGAGTACTGGGCCCATGGCTTGAGCAAGGTTTTAGTGGACCTAACTGTGTGGAGCAGTTCCTCATTTGAAGGCTGTGGTTGAGGGAATCTTTATTGGGGGAAGCATGTACTGTGGGGAAGGTCATATTGCCATTGGGAACACAGAAAACTTGGAGTGATTGTAGGAATTTAGGAAAGGTCAGCATGGAGCTGTTCTTTCAAGCTCTGGTGTATGTATTTGGATAGATTAGATTCAGGCTGGTTATCAAGGAGAGATTGCGGAATAGGGTTTTGAGGAATGCCAGAAAACATTTGGGGTTTGTTTACAAATAGTGGAGACAGGCGAAGGAAACTACTGAAGAAAGTAAGCCTTTGGGTTACAGCTGTGTTCAGTTTTTCTGTGTGAGCGTTTCTCCCAAAGGTATTCTGAAAAAGTGCGTTGCTGTCTTGTTCTTTGTGCTGGCACTGGCCTCCATGAAGCCTTGTGGTAAATGGGATATGGGACGTGATAGGGCAGAAGAGTCAGGTTTGTCTTTTTGTTCAGAGTAGTGAGAGTTATTTTCTCCTGGGTCAGTTGACTGCCTTCATGTGAAGGGCAGTTGAAAACACTGTGTTCAAAACAAAAAATTACAAGAATGGCAACCCAAAACAATATGTATCCAAAAGCATGCTAACTCCTTTCTTTGTATTGACAAAATCCTAAGAAATAGTCACTTTGATTTCTGTGGTTCTAGTTAGAGGAGAAACATGCTTTTTTTTTGTCAGTGGTATTACATAAAAGAGCAGCTAACAATCATATGATGGTTTTGCAGAGCTGATTTCACTACTAATAAGATTCTGGGTTTTGACTTAATTTGCAAATATTTTATATTGTTTTCTATAAAGAAATAACTGAATTGGGGAAAAAAGGCCTTTGTATATTTTACTGTTCCAGTTGATTTCATGCTGTAATTCTTAAATGGGTCTGGTTTGTCTTTGTATCTGTGTGGGTATTATGAAGATAATAAATAGGAAAAATATAAAACAGGGAGGAAATACACTTCCCAGCTCTTATTTGTAGATTCCGAGATAGTTTGGACATATTTGCTATGGCATTTTAGTGTCCGTGGGATTCTCAGTTATTGATGATCTGAATGACATGAGTTCGCAGTCACTAATGAAATGCATTCTCTTATTTGTGGTATGCCACTGTTAAGTTTGTAATCCTTTTAAAAAAGGGGGGGGGGGAGATAAAGGGTGAATGAAAAAGTGTCGGAGATGTACAGGCACTCAATAGATGCCTTACACTACTATTACAATCAGACTGGCTTTCTTTAATTCCATAGGTGTATTATGAGAGAATATTCAAATTGTGTGGGGATTTCATGAAGACTGTTCTGTCCCCGTTTGTTTTGTTTTGATTGTGTAATCCTTTTTGCTTTTGAAGCCTGAATCTTTGAATGAAAATGCGTTTTGGCAGCAGCTTGTGAATTACTTTAACAAGATTTTAATTTAAATCTTTCTGACAGCTTTCAAGTAATGCCTAAGCAAGAGAAATGTAGACTACTAAATAACTATGAGGGATAGCTAAAATAATAAAGCTAAGAGGAAGCAGTGTTTTGCTAGTGTAGATGAGTAACTGTGCTTGGAATGTCTTCAGAAACTTCCATGTATTGCAGAACTTTAAAAATGGCTTAACAGATAAATTGCACCTGCAGTCTGTACACTTTAATATCAGTGGTGTAAAAAAGACTCTTAAAAATAATGTTTAAAAGGAATTTGAAACAGTTTTTTTTGTCTTCATTTTTCTTTTGAACATAACAAATGCTAACAGTGACATTTACTTTCTCATTATTGTGTTGCTTGGGATAAGCGTTATTCTGTTGTGCATTTTGTTTGCTGGTTTTGTGTTTTGTTACACTTGTTGTCTGAGCCTTATTAAAGGCACCCAAAGATTTTGATACTACGTCATTAAGAAACTTATCTTAACTCTCTTTGGTCATGATGTGATTCACTGTCTGACAGGTAGTGGACTACTCATTTCTAAGTAAAATCTAGGTTTCCATGTTAAGGTTTGGTTTTTTGGGCACAGGGGAAGAGGGGGTGTGTGTTGTGGTTTTTTGTTCTTGTTTTTTTGTTTTGTTTTTAAGCTACTTGTAAGTACTGCTAAAAAGCTTATTTTCCAAGTTTGTTGCTGCTAATGGTTTGACAAGGCTGGTTTCAAGTAGGCTAAGACTGCAGTGCTGGCAAAAGAAGCAGTCCTGTCTGGATGCTATTGCAGCTTACCTGCGTTGGTCCAAAGATTTCTGGGACTGTATCGTAAACTGTATCAGAAAAATCATTTGTATTGAAGCTAATCCAGGTGGTCCATGCGTTTTTCTAATGCACTGTGTGGCTGCCGAAATACTTGCCCTGGCATAAGGGAGATCATAATCAGGTATGGGAGGAAACACAGGATAGGACGGGTGGGATTATTAATTTAAACTAGCAGTGCCATCTTATTCTGGTTTAAAGTAATATGGAGCTACATCAGCTTCCTTTGTAATTACCCAAATTTTCTAACACAGGAGTGAAGAGATTGAGAGCCAAGCCGTAAATATAGGAAGAGCCTTTCACATACTTAGAGCAGAAAGCACGGGACAAAGAAGCTTGAGTTGCAGAAAATCATGTGGTGTTTCAGACATAGACCATGTTCCTGGAGGTCATGGTCCTCTTTCAAAAATACTCAGTGGTAGTGACGTCATCTTTTATTTCATTGCCGTTTACCACTGGTGCCTTTACTTGACATGGTGTTGCCACTACAGATGGACAGTGAGCATGAGAGCGTACAGGAGGAGGCTTTAGGTCATTTGTTTGACACCATGAAACAGTATTTTGTAGTTGTGATGCTTTCAAGGGAAAGTGTATTTTCTCTTTTTTTCAAGTGAAGCATGTAGAAACTTACTTGTTATAAAGGAGCTGTATCCTCATGTATTTCTATGTGTACCATTATTTTCTAAATTAGTTTGAATAGAGGTTAATAAAATTTTAGTTTTTTGTGTGTTATGAGAGCATTTACACACAAACCTTTATTTGAAAAGCGTCTGTGTAGTCTTTTAATTTTTATTCCTAAATATGAGAGTTTGGAAAAGGGAGTTTTGTGTGTCAAGCTTTTACCTATTTCAATTAAATGGAAACAAAAGCTATAACTAGTTGCATTCAATACTTAATGTTTTCTATTCAAAGCTGCCTTTTTTTTTTTTTTTTTTTAATGTTATATCCACACTTTTCTGTATGGGGGGGAAAGAAAATTAGTGAGAAGGGTGACAAATATTTTCTAGCTGCCAGTGTTGGACATGATGTTGAAGGGAAGAAAACCCCACAGCAAAAGTGTGGCTACTTCTTGCCTTTGCCAGTTGATGGAAAAGATTCCTGAAACTGTGGAACTGACTGACGGAGGTTAAGCTGTGGTAGTTTAAGATCCTGTCTTTTTGCCTAGAGGTTCTGAAAGTGAAGTAACTATCCTGTTATAGATCCCCAAGATCTAAAGACTTGTCTGAATTAGGATTTTAGATTTCAGCTGACACCAACAGATTGTTTTTAAAAGTCAGAAGTAGAGATTATGTAAATACTGGTTTGAAATCTTAGATTGAACTTCTTCTGTTTAGCTGAAGTTTATATTACTTTTTCTGTACTAGACTTCTGAATGCCTTAATTAACATTTGCTAGCTAATACCATCTTACCTTTTGTCTAGACAAGATCTGAAATGGTCCGATACACTACTGTGCTCCTTCAGAGACTCATGCTTGCTGATGATGAGAAGTAAAAACTTAATCTTATTAAGGCATATGTTTTGTAGAAATTGGAAATATCTTGGTCACTACTAGTGAATGGTAAGTGGACTTTTGAAAGCAGTGCTTAAGAACACAAGTGCTACATTTCTTTTAGATTAAGAAAACATTTAAAGCATCTATGAACAAGTGTGAAAGTGTCATTTAGGAGCAGTGGATGCCTTGGCAGTTTTGGCTTTAATGAATAAATTGTTGACTTGAAGCATTTCTGGGAGATCCTTCTCATCTGTATTGAACTGGGACAAAATTCTGAGTTGCTTTACTGGAATTGGAAAGCTTGACGCTGAGTGAGCCTACAAATGTATGCGTAGTCTTAAGGATTTGAAGTAATTAAAAGTTGAGGGTAGTGAAAAGTTTGTACATTTGAGACTAGCTTCATTATTAGAGTTATGCTCTGTTTTTGTATACCAGTAAAAGAACTTCTTTTTAAAGGTGTTGTTGGTTATTTAAGTACACATTTCACACAAGAAGGTATAGAGCTTGCGCTGTTGTCCTAAGTCTTCATCCCTTTTTTTCATTTTGTTTTTTTCCTCCCGCAAAAAAGATAGCTCCAGTTATTGTGAAGCTGGATGTTAGAGTTCCAACTGCTCTGACAGTTTGCCACTGTCCTTTTTGCGCCCTCTTTCTTGCTGTGTGCTGTTTTTTCCCCCATAATCCAGCTCTGGCACTTGTTTGGCCCTTGGTTAGGCCAGTTCTATGACTTAGCTGTATGACAGTGCTTTCTGAGTGTCCAGAGCCTGCTCACTGAAGTACCTGAAGGTGTCAGGGCTGTTGTGGAGGTGAGAATAATGTGTAGTACAGCCCTGTAAGCAAGGCTGAAGGAGGAGTGGTGATCTATGGAAGTGGAGCAGGATTTGCCCCTTGGCAGTGGCTAGCTCCTGAACTGCTCTAGTCTTAACAAGGAGCTTTGCTGAGTCCAAGAGTAAATTTGCCAATTCATGTGTTGTCTTTTAATGATTAATGGGTTAACCCATGTAAGCAAAAGGTAGTACCTGCCCTTTAGTAAAGATTCATGTCTTTGACAGTCTCTTTTTTTTGTGTTCTATAGGGATCAATATTGCTGAAAGCACAAATAGAGCTTTTTGAAATAATTGCTTCGTTGGAGCCGACGGTTTGAGGTAAGCTTAACTTAATTGTATTTTGAAATGTTCTGATTGTACCTGACCCTTTAAAATGAGAATTGATTTTGTTTTCTTAAAATCTGTGCTTGCAGTAAGACACTACAATATATATAACTTTATTAAATAAGCTTATCTCTTGTAAACTTCATCTATTACAGTATGTACATATTTGTTGAATGTAGAATGCAAATGTATAAATATTATTGTTCAGTACAAGGAAAATCAAACAATTTTCCATTAAAGATAACATTGGGTTGTTTTATAAACTCACTGTGCATCTGCAATTTGGCCTGAAAATTACTTGTAATAGCAAAAAACCTGCTTTTCTTATCACTCTTGGAAAATCGATATGCTCATGTTTTACAACAAATTAAAGCCTTTACATTTATCTTGCCTATGAGTAGATAAGTGTAAGAGATTATAAGCTGTCTTCTGTGAGTTTTAATTGAACACAATGAATTAGAAACCATCTTCTGAGTATAGGTTGTGCAAATTTGCTTTTTAATAGAAGAAGCCAGTAAAAGACAACATTCAACATCTTACTCTTCTCTGAGGTAAATATTTCTTTTTCTTAGTTAAATGGAAAGATAGTTTAGGTTAAAATTGATTTTTTTTTTTTTTTTTTCTTTCCCTGGGTTATTTTCAGATGAGGCTACATCTTTTTGGGGCTGTGCAAACTCTTGTTCCACTGTGGTGGAGGAAGTCATCTTGGGCAGGAGGGACCAGTTGATAGGGGACGGATTGATTTGCTCGCTTTTGGGCTCTCTTATAGGTTTCTAAAATCTCTGAAATTTTTGTAACTTTAAATTAAGTTCCAGTGCTGTTTATTTGTCTTTATATAATATTTCTTGTTACCTGGGTGATATTTCAATTATATAAAGTACCTTGTGACAGAAAGTGGTTATTGCATTGAAAATACAAGCTGAACACAGTGATTTTAGGCTTTCATGCCTGTTTGCAATACAAAAGCTGAATGTTTGTTTTTCCCATTTTTAATTATTACAAAATTATGATGATTAGAGTTGCTAAGCATACGAAGGCCTGAAATTGTGTAGTTACTTGCAGTAACTACATTCAGGTTGTCTAATGTGCCCACTTTTTTTATTTGCCTTTTTAAGCTGGGCAGTTTCAAAAGAAAATGGTAATGGGTCAAAGATTTTTATTAATTAAATTGGGCATTTTTAATCACTGATCTGAAAAGGGAAAGGTTTGTATGTTTTTATGGTTACCATTAATTCTAAATACTTTATGACTGTACGTAATAAGAATTTTAAGGCTCATTGCTTTCTGATCAATTGTTTTTATAGCTTAATTTGAGCTGAAAAGTGTTGAGTTCTGTTGCAAGCCATGTTATTGAAGTAGCTGTTAAAAACTGCATATAGTTTAAAAAGCAAAGTTAACCTAGAAAGATGCAGGGTGGGCATATTGACCAGTGGAAAATCAGATCAGGGTGATTAGTATGTGTGGTTAAGAGAAATAATACCCCAGGCTCAAACCAGCAACTGCTGTACAGAATACTTCAGGGCTTTTTTTTTTTTTTTTCCTTACGTAAAAGGTACATTTTAGAGGATTGTGAAGTCCTGTCAAAGAAAGATTGTTGCATTGGAAATGCAAGGAAAATATAAACCATGCAAACAGCAAGGATTTTGTTTAAAATATATAAAAATGTATAATTGCCCAGACTTGCCTCAATTTGCAGAAATGTTGGGGTTTTTGTTTTGCCTCCTCTCTTGCAGGATCAGTTTGCAATTAAATCTAGAAAACCTTTTACTGTTATACTTTTATCTTTTCAGGCAAACCACATAGACTTGTAGCTATGTTAAATTGTTTAAAATGTGGTTGAGCTTTCCACATATTGTCTTCAAAGTTCTTTGGTTTAGGAAATGTTACATCTCTTTCTAGCCTCATTTTAGGATGTAAAAATTTTGTTCATTTGTGATTTACATGAACTCTAAATAGTTGCTTCGCTTTTTCCACCCCCTCCCCTCACTGTTGGTTTTTTTTTTTTTTTGGTAAGGAATATATCTACTGGGAAAAATGGGTCGATCTAACTCTAGATCACATTCTTCAAGATCAAAGTCCAGATCTCATTCCAGCTCTAGGTCAAGATCCAGATCACATTCTAGAAAAAAGAGATACAGGTAAGTTGATGTCTTGCTGCATGGAAAAATGGTTTAGTATACTAATTGTCTGGAAATTATTTTTCGTTTGCATGACGCTGTGGCAAAAGTGAGCCTTGGATTTTACTTCATTTTAGGCAGTAGATAAATTCTGCTTTGAATGTAACTTCAGTTACTTTGTTTAATACTTGTCTGTTTATTCTCTTTTCTGTATCTCAATATAATTTCAGAATGCTAATGAGTCTTCATGATTTGTGGCTTGTTTGGTTCTCCCTTCTTACTTTCTGTTTTCTTTCTCTAGTGTTTTCTTTCACTGTGATTTGCTCTGTATTTTTCATGCAGCTTTTCAGATCTGGAGAACTTAAGGCTTCAGCAAATAAACTTTGCTATATCTTGTCTTCTCAGTTGCCTCCAGCCTTTCCTCATCTTTCTTACTAGTGGACATTATCATCTTCCATAAAAGAAGTGACTGAATTGAATGTTTACTGCTGCCTCAGCTGCTGTTCACAGTCTGGCATATTAAACGGGGTCATGTAACTTCATGTTTCAGGCTGTGAATTGTGGTGGCTGAGGAACTGAATGCCATGCTCAAGAGTGATGATAATCTCTGATAAAATGGCAGAGTAGGCCACTGAGGCTAGTAATGTCTAATTATGTGTTGCTGAAGTCTACGTTTCACAGTCCTTAGGAGTATAAATACATTTATTCATTTTTTGTAATTCTTTGAGACAGAAATAATAAATAGATTGTAGAAGTTACTTTAAGACTGTTAGTCTACTTCATTTACCATTCTGTTTGCATTTCAGAAATGTAGCATTTAGTGTCAAGGTGCTTTTTCTTTTTTAACTCTCCAATTGTCAGATATTAATGTTTGCTTTTTAATTTTAGTTCTAGGTCTCGGTCAAGGACATATTCACGATCTCGCAGCAGAGATCGTGTTTATTCTAGAGATTATCGCAGAGATTACAGAAATACTAGAGGAATGAGACGTCCCTATGGTTACAGAGGAAGAGGTAGAGGGTATTATCAAGGAGGAGGTGGTAGATACCATCGTGGAGGTTATAGGCCTGTCTGGAACCGAAGACACTCCCGAAGTCCTAGGCGTGGCCGTTCACGTTCCAGAAGCCCAAAACGAAGGTCTGTGTCTTCTCAGAGATCCCGGAGCAGATCTCGTCGATCTTACAGATCTTCCAGGTCCCCAAGGTCCTCTTCATCTCGTTCTTCATCCCCATACAGCAAATCACCTGTCTCTTCCAAAAGACGCGCGTCTCTGGAAAAGCAGGCAAAGAAAACTGAAGGGGCTCCTTTGCAAGATAGCCCCTTGAAAAATAAATCACAAGATGAACAGAAAGATACATTTGAACATGACCCATCAGAGTCTCTTGACGATTTTAACAAATCATCAGCAGCTTCTGGCGACATTTGGCCTGGCCTTTCAGCGTATGATAACAGTCCAAGGTCACCCCATAGTCCTTCAATTGCCACCCCACCTAGTCAGAGTTCATCTTGCTCTGATGCCCCTTTGCTTAGTACAGCCCACTCAGCAAAGGACACACCTCAACATTCGCATTCCATTCAGCATAGTCCTGAGAGGTCTGGCTCTGGTTCTCTTGGAAATGGTTCTAGTCGTTATAGTCCTTCTCAGAATAGCCCACTGCATCATATCCCTTCAAGGAGAAGCCCTGCAAAGACAATCCCAACACAGAGTGCTCCACGTGAGGAGGCTCGGGCACGGTCATTTTATCCTGAGGGTGGTGATCAGGAAACTGCAAAAGGTGGAAAGTTTATGAAAAGGTAAGAATTAAATTATAAGCCTAATGTTGCCTTTTAAAATGCTCCCTGTCGTAGAGTTTAGGCAAGATCTTCACTATGCCTTAGAAAACACAATATGGAAGGAATACTGTGGAATAAGTATTACTGATTTTAGTCTGGCTGGAATTTAGCTACAAACATGCCTTTTCCTCATAAGACGCTTCAAATTCTTGGCTGTCAGCTAGTGGAGATAGGGACATGTATCCTTGAGGAAAAATTGGTTTGTGCTTTTCCTTTACAGTGTTTTCTTACGTTCCATTTACTGTTAGGAAAAATCTTAATTGGAATAATGTGTGCATCAGACTTGCTTGTTTAATAAAGAATTCTGTTCAACTGTTTTAAAATTTTAATGCTTTTTGTAGCTTGAAGTGCAAATTTTTTTGGAAGTCTAAAAATGCAGATGTGGTACAATGATTTCTTTGTTAACATAAACAGCATCGGTTGCTAA
Source organism: Psilopsiagon aymara (assembly GCA_024733675.1). Taxonomy (NCBI): domain Eukaryota; kingdom Metazoa; phylum Chordata; class Aves; order Psittaciformes; family Psittacidae; genus Psilopsiagon; species Psilopsiagon aymara. The sequence goes on from JANRGW010022853.1 coordinate 15,322, forward strand.
TTTTGTGGTGCAACTTTGATGCCTTGACTTGTATTACTTATGGAAAAGGGTAGGTCTTAGAATTATGTTCCAAGAATACCACTGATGTGACAGAATGACATATTTAAAATTCAGTGTATATTTTCCAGTTACCATAAAATTCTTCAACTTGCTCTTAAAATGTTTGATCCAGTAGTAATCTTTAAAAGTTGTAAGAATCTTATTGACGTTACAGTTCCTTTCTAATATGACTTGTAGCTCGGTGGATTTCTCATAAAATGAAATAGAGAGCAAAGCTGTGACTATGCTATATAGATTTGATTGTAGGTTTTTAAATGAATTTGTCCAGTGATTTAGTATGTAAAAATACATTCCTTAGAAGATCAGAAATATTACTTCCTCTCAGTTAGATGTGCTGGAGTCAGTGAATGTATTAAGACGTGTGAAAATAGTATGTAGTGGCTGAACTAATTAATTGGTGTGTTTCTGTGCTTAGGAGAGCTGCCTTCTAAGGGTTCATTGCTTATACACAATATAGTTAATGCATTAAGCCTCTGTCAGACTTTGGAATTCTTTTAGAAATGCACAGGATCTTGAAAATAATTCACTTTTTTAAAAATGGTATTCCTTTAACTTTTGCACTAAAAGAGGTACAAAAAAGAATTGTAGTCTAAATTACCACATTTCATGTGAATTTGATGGAAAAAAATGACTGCTGTAAGAGAATGATTAAAAAAGAGCCAACTACTAGCTTTTTTTATAAACGCAAGCAGAGGATTTCTGTGTGTTCTGCAAAAAGGCATTATATTCTTCAGATGCCACTGGGCACAGTGTTAGCAGTGTGCAAAGTGTTGCATGCTGAAGTTGAATTGCTCAGAGGAATGTATTTTCTTCTTCTTGGTGTGGGATTGAAAGAAAAGAGGAATGCAAGTGAACTGGAATAAATGCAATCCAGAGTTACCAGTCTCTTCTTTGCTATCCACAGGTACACAGATGAAGAGTCTAGAGTATACCTGCTTGATAGGGGTAATACCAGGGAGAAGGAGGCCCAGAAGGAAAGAGGATCAGAAAAAGGGAGGACAGAGGGAGAAAGGGAATGGGAGGAACAGGAAACTTTAGATTTTTTCATTGATAAAGAGCCTGGGAAAGAAAAGTTTAATGACTCTGAAGGGGAGGACACTGAGGAGACAGAGGATTACAGACAGTTCAGAAAGTCTGTCCTGGCAGATCAGGGTAAAAATTTTCCTACTGCATCTCACCGGAATGCTGAGGAGGAAGGAGCCAAATACAAATCTAAAATACCAATCAAGGGCAATAGAGAGAACGATGGATTTAGAGATGAGAAAAGTTATAAGCCTAAGGAGACTGGCTATGTAGTGGAAAGGCCTAGCACAACAAAAGATAAGCACAAGGAAGAAGACAAGAGTTCTGAGAGACAAATGATGAAGAAAGAAACTCAGTCACCTGAGCAGGTAAAGTCTGAAAAGCTCAAAGAACTCTTTGATTACAGTCCCCCTCTACACAAGAATCTGGATGCGAGAGAAAAATCCACGTTCAGAGAGGAGAGCCCACTTAGGATCAAAATGATAGCCAGTGATTCCCATCGTCCTGAAGTTAAACTCAAAATGGCACCGGTACCTCTTGATGATTCCAATAGGTAAATTATTCCACTCTACAGTGTGGTTCTCCACCTGCCTGCAGTGTCATTCACCTTTATTTAAACTAGTGGTTTCTTTTTATGTGTTTCTCTCTTCTTGATGCATTTAGACCTGCTTCCTTGACTAAAGACAGGCTGCTTGCTAGCACACTTGTCCATTCCGTCAAGAAGGAGCAAGAGTTCCGATCCATCTTTGACCACATTAAGTTGCAACAGGCCAGCAAAAGCACGTCAGAGTCATTTATTCAGCACATTGTGTCGTTGGTTCACCATGTCAAAGGTACGTGTTCAGTTTGCTGTACGAAATACATGTCTGACAACTTCATTTAAGCCTGTTTGGTGTCTCCAGTACAGGAAGATTTCAGTATCTTTTTACTGTTGATTTAGTCAGATTTTCTTCCCTTTGAGGTACACATAAAAATAATTAGAAAAATAATAGTCACAGAAGCTAGTATTGAAACCTTCCAGCGAAACACAACAAGCCGTGTAGATGCGTAATAGTGTTATACTGTATTTCTGGATAAGTTTCTGAGCTAAGTAACGTATGAAGTTTGTATATTTGCAACGTGTTTTAAGCATACTACATCAGTCTTACGTAGTATTATTTTAGAGGCTTTACATACAACTTTATATTAAGTGATGTAGAGTGGGTAGCCAAGTGTCTTTTGCACTGTCAGTACAATGGCATTCCTTTTGGAGCACTCTAGAGCTCATTTCCAGGTTCTTACTAGAACAGTTTTTTTGTCTCAGTCAGATTTAAGGGAAGTTGTGCTCTAAATGATACTAAAATACAGTGTGACATTTAGTTTTGTTCCTTTTTGACTATATTTGAGTGCTTGAGCCAGGAATTTCACTTACAGGAACTTGGCAGGGGCTAAATAAGCCTCCATAAAATGAATTATGCACTAATTAATTTGTGATTTATCAGTAGTGGCTGCTGCTTAGTATCAACAACTTAAACCCTCAGCCAACCACCACCATCACCAAAAAAAACCCAACCCTAACTCCAAAACCCAGACCATCAAAGTGGATCAATTTCCTTTAGTGCCCGTATTTTGTCAAAGTTTTCTGATGGGAGAAGCTGATAATTCCTTAAAATCCAGTTGAGGGTGTTTGGAGAGCTCCTTAGCTGGCTTTTTCCCCCCAGAGTATTTACTGTATTTCACTGGGCTGTTGTCTTGTTCTTGTGTTTAATGTACTGGGATTAATGTACTTCAATTATTAAATTGAAGAACTTGATGGTGAAAATAATTTTGCCGTATCGTCGTACAAAGAGGGAATGAAAAGACTTATTTAAGTGACCAGTTTCAGTATATCTGTCTCTAAGCATTGTTTTTTAAGATGCTTTAGCTTTCAAAATCGCAAAGATTTGCATGCTAAGATTTCAATGAAAGCCTTATTTTGTTGGCAAAATTCAGATTACTAAAGTCACACGATCTCCTGCATTTTGGATTACTTACAAAGAAGAAAGTAATAGTCAGTAGTAATAGATTATGCTAAGGTATTAGATGGAGAAAAAAAAAATCTTACTGGGACACCTGTTGAGAGTTTGTTTTGAAAGCATCTATTTTACTGATGTAAAGAGATTTAAGGCACAATCTAATGGAAGTTTCTGTAAGTTTTTGCTTATATGGTACGTATGTAGGCTGTAGGTGAAGTAATTTTCCTGAAACTCATACATGCTGATCACAATATAGACTGTTTTTCTGTAAACTCTTTTATGTTAAATACCTGGTAAATGTAACAGCTTAACAGCCTATCTGGTCAAAGTTATTAGAATATGTACAGTTACAGTTGTTTTTGAAAGCAGAACTTCTCTTTAAGTTTCAAATTTACTGTGGTCTATGATCAGATTTTAGTAACTCTTGACAAATGGAAGTAATGTTCATTGTTGGTGTGATGCAACCAGTCTGAACAGCTCTTTATTAATGTAGAGCTGAAAATGCCCAGTGATGTTTTCTTTTTCATTGTAACTAGGTCCTGGAATGTGTTTTGAAATGGCAAAATCCATGTTACAAAAGTAAAATAGCTGTTGAAAGATACAGATGCCAAACAGGCAAAGTTGAACCTTCTGTCTTCCTGGCAAAAATGGCATAAAAACAGAGTTGCTAGCTCAAATTCCTGTGTTTGGTGGAATTATGATTGAGGCACTACCCTTGTAGTGGCCGTTTCAAGTTTTAATGGTTGGTTATGAGAAAATACTGGATGCCGGGCGGTAAGTTGATACAGATGTATGTTGACCTGTTAAGCAGTTAGCTTGCTTCATATGTAACATTTCATAGCTCATGACTTTATGTATTTCTATATTACATTTAAACACATTTGTTGAGCTGGTTTAGAAACTGAGTTTTGCTGTTGCTAATTTAACTGTCTCTGAAGGAAAGAGAAAATTTGTCATAATTTGTCAAGTTTGCCAAGATGCCAGATGCTTAAATGAATTTATTTGCATATAGGTGTGTTAATTGTTTTGGATTGTTTATCATCACATCTTCAAATTAAGAAGTTGTATTCCTATAAGAAAAGACTTGTTAAGTCATTCGTGTAGTTATTGAAGCATATATTATTTAAGCATTAATTGAGAGAAAACACTTGAGATGAATAGTAAAATGTACTTACTGCAAGTATTCATGACACAAAATAACTTCATTTTCTCTTACGGACGAAGTATTACTGTTAAGAAATTGCTCCTTTCTTTGTCATTAGAGAAAAATGTTACTGAAAATACAAGTTTAATCTGTAAATTAGTTTGAATTAGATGTGATACAGTCATGGCATAGTTGTAAGTAGACTTGCACTGGTGCTGTGCTATGTTACTTTGTTTGGGTTCCAGAATGTGTAAAAATAGGGAAAACACCACATTTGCTTGTCCTGATAAATTTATTGAAAATACTGTGTTTCTTGCCTGCTACTTGCCTTTGTCAGGAGTAAAATACATGTCAGTTGAATTAAGCTAATGAGTCAGTGTTGTTTCTATTGTAACCAACAGAGCAATACTTCAAGTCAGCTGGAATGACCCTAAATGAGAGGTTCACTGCATATCAAAAAGCTACTGAAGAACACTGCACCCGTCAAAAGAGCCCAGAAATACATAGGTATATATATGTTAACTCCATACGTAGGTGCTTTGTGTTTCAGATAATGTCTGCTATTATTTCTTTTGGGAGCCCAAAATAATTTTTCTAATCCTTATGGAGTAATGTTTCAATTTTTGTGTAAATACAAATATCAGAATACCCCGCCAACACCCCCTTCCATAAAAGAGCACTTGTGTGAGCCAAGTCTGGCTTCATCTGTGGCCTTGTAGCAGATGTCCTCTCTACCTGTGTATCTCATTTGGGATGTATTTTCTCATGCAGTGCTGAAATTGAGGGGCATATTTCTTGACGATGAAAAAAAGCTCTGTGCATGCATCTTTTATTCTTTAGTGTGAGATGTTCCATCTCATACTACTTTAGTTTTTTTCTGTATTAATTTACAGCAGTGTTTTTGTGAACTTGAGAGCCTGAACGATAAGAAGATAGGCATGCAGATGTAGTTTCTAAACATGTGCTATAGCTTTATGATGCAGTGTACTACATTTATGTTCCATGTGAGGATATATTATCTCCATATTCAGTAACCAACTTCACAGTTTTTCTTAGTGGTTAAGTATTTTTGACTTTACAGCAAGTTACCATAGTGTTGATGTCAGCCGTGGGAGTCTGAACTGGCTGCATACGCTGATCTTTTGAAATAACTGATTAAATGTTACTTGCATCTTCAAAGCTGTACTAAAAATGTGAAAAATCAAACTGCCTGTTTGCGTGTTTACCATATATTACACAAATCAGAACCAAGGTTTTTTGTTTGTAGTCTCTGTTTTTTATTCTCATGGTGGATCTTTATATGCGAAAAATTTGTTCTGCTGCAAAAAATTGCTTGTTTCTCAGTTTTCTGTGGAAAAGAAATGTCTGAGGCCATTAACAGTCACATACACACATGGCAAGACGCTGTTTTTATTTTACATTTAGGAGGATTGACATCTCTCCAAGTACCCTGAGGAAGCATACCCGTTTAACAGGTGAAGAGAGAGTCTTTAAAGAAGAAAGTCAAAAAGTAGGTTCAAAGTAAAAGTCCCATCAGTATTTCTAAACTTAATGTATTTTGTTTCCTTTTAAATCTGAACTTTATCTTGGTGTTTGTGTATAAAAATGCAAAAATTACTTATTGTCTTTATTGTCTTGTATTTAGAACATTTTCTTTTGAGCAGAACATGTTACCAAGAAGCCAGTTTATGCAGCCTGATTTTGCTATATTGATAATGTAGCGTGTAAGGTCAAGTCTTCTTCGACCTTTCTTCTTGGGCATAACTTGACCATTTTTGTGGCACTAAGCTGCCAAAGAGCAAATAATAGGGCTGGGGGGAAGCACTGAGGTGATGATGTAGTATGGTTGAATTACAGAGGCACTTCTACTCTGTGAAATCAATTCACCAGAAGAAATGAGTACTTGAACATTCTCCTAAACCATGTATTATGGTCTGTCTGCATGAAAAACCAGATATCCCGTTGGCTTGATGGGAATGCTTGTTTGAAATTCTTAGCTATTTTTTTAGATCTAGCCATTGCATGTAAAAGGTGTTCACATAAAGTCAGCTTGTTTGCTGAAGAGTTTGTTGAAAAATAGGTAAATTCTGTCTTTTTTGAAAATAGATGCACAACTTGCCTTTTCATTCAGCTCCTCTTCTGGATGTTTTATTTCAAAATTTTGTTCCAAAATACATATTTGTTTACAGGGAGATAAAAAATTAAGGTGCGATTCTGCTGATCTTCGGCATGACATTGACCGACGTAGAAAAGAGCGAAGTAAAGAACGAGGAGACTCAAAGGGTTCCAGGGAATCCAGTGGGTCAAGAAAGCAGGAGAAAACTCCCAAAGATTACAAGGATTACAAATCTTACAAAGATGACAGGTAAATATTTGAAGTCTGTTTATAGGTTTTTAGCTTCTAATTAGCCTTTTGTAATTGTAAGCTTAATTGCTTTCAATTTTCAATGTATAATGGAACATTTAAATTTAAACAATTAAAATTATTTGTTTTACAGCAAATATGTATTATCTGTCTTTTACACGGCTTATGGTGGATGAGGACAAAAACTTTGGAATAGCAAGCTAACACTGAAAAAAAAATGACAAATTAATCTGTCCTATTATCCAGGCTACATCAGGAGGTTGGACTTCAATGCAGTACATTTCTATAAACAGTTTGTGTAAGAACTTTGGTTCGTTATGCTTGATTCCGCACTTTTTCAACTCATAACACCCAGAGTATGAGAATCTTACTGATACTTAAGTTTTAATACGGGTGAGAAGGGGAATTGTTTTTTTCATCTAAAGCCAGTGGGCTTCTCTTAAGAAAAAAATGTTAGCCTATCTCAGTGGATACTGTGTAGCAGTGGTAAGAGTTATTTCAGGTATGACCTTCTTTTGAATAGAATATTAAAATCTTGTAATTCGGGTCAAATTAATACCACTATGGGGTTAGTAAAAGTCTTGCTGTAGGAATGTTTTCCCCTGCTTTGTACTGAATATACAATGAATTTTTGCTTATGCTTTCTGTTTCCCATTTACTTTCTGATTTTGGTATCCACATTATCTTCCACTGGCTAATTCCCTACAGCCATCTATGTAGGGAAGCCCAGACCATAACTTCTCGATTGTGCAAACTGAACTGTGTAAAGTTACTGTAAAACTGCCTTCAACTTCTGTTTTTTTTTTGCCTCAGAAGAAAGGCAAATCTTGAAAGTAACAGAATCTCTCCATGGCATCAAAACCTAGAAAAGCTGTATTTGCAGTTTGCAGACTGCTGCTTTCCAACTCATTAGCAATAAGACACATTTATTGCATTTGATGTATTAAGAGGAGGCTGGAAAGTGGAACTATACTGCAGCTTAATGCCTGAAGTATGTAACATATATATGATTTTATAACCAGACGGGGGATAGTTTATCATAAAAGAGGCCTGTTTTAGTATAGCATGTTACAGACTATCTAGTACTTTTAAAATAGCACACAGTGTATCTTTTTATTTTTCAGTAAACAAAAAAGAGATCAAGACCGTGCTCGGTCCTCCCCATCTTCCTCCCCATCTTCTTCCTCATCCAGCTCTCGAGAAGAAAAGGATTGCAAGAAAGAAAGGGATGAAGAATTCAAAACCCACCACGAACAAAAAGAATACTCTGGTTTTGCAGGAGTTAACAGGCCAAGAGGCACCTTTGTAAGTTGCTCTCTTATTCTTACCTAGACTGGACTGATCTCGTAGCAGTGATTCTTGAATTCCTTTATGTGGTATCCCAAACCTGGAAAGTTGTTTGGTTTGGGTTTTTTTTCCCTCCCCCAGCCCTGCCCAGTGGCAGTTACTTGGTGTGCAAATATATTTGCATGCCGCTAGAGACCCTAGCTAAGGGTGGGAAAAATTATTTCTTGCTTCTTCCTTGCTCTTTAGTAATTATGTTGTTTCCTATCAGGATCTGAAAAATTACCTTTCTGTAAATACGAAATCTTCTGATCTGTTACCTCTTAACTCCATGCAGCTTTCTCTGTCACTTTCCATGTCACTTTTGTTTGGTTTTGCCCTCCTTTGTCTGTGATGCCTGCAACTGTTAAGTAGAGAAGGGTACATATTTAAAAATGTGCATCAACTTTGAAACAGCTGTATTGAGGAGAGGAGATGGTATACTTGTGGGTTATTTTTTTTTCCAGTGTTTCTTTGGTCTGGAGTAGCCACAGTGAGCATGAAAGCTCATTAACTTAGCTCTGGAATGTGTTTTAGCATTGTGATTTGGAAAGTAACACATTGACCACACAGTCTTAAGAAAAATCTTTAACATTAAAACTTCCATATTAATGTAATTACTGATACTTAACTGAGAAATGTAGAAGTACTAGGGAAGACTAGGGATCAATAAAAGAGGCCTTGAAAATGTACGGAACACTTAACAAAACAAAAAAACAACCCAACTTAAAAATACCAAACCCACATCAAAAAACACCCAGCCAACCCCAAACCAAAATATACATGCGAAATAACTCATATGCAAAAAATAAAGGCTATTAGAAAACCAAAACAAATTGAAAAAAAAAAAAAAAAAAAAAAGTTCAGTGTGCTCAGGTGGTGGTAAATCTGCCAAATAGACTTGTATAATGGGTAGGAGTAACTTTATACTTCCATAATACTTCGTTCATGTAGCCTGTAATTAACAGTAAATAATGATAAAAAGCTTTGACGGCTATAAATATGCATTGAATTGTTTGTAGTAGTGTAAAAACTTTTGAACTACACATGAGGGTTTCTGAAATGCATGTGGGATGTGGAATGCTTGAGTTAGGGTTTGAATCTTACAGCTAAAAAGTTTTAGCTACTTGAAGAAAATGAAACATTCAAAATTTCTAACATTAAAAATGCAGCATTTCCTTCTGTCTTGTTAATTTTTTTTCAATATAATTATACTAAGGAGCATCTGCGTGGCATAAATGTATAAATCCTTGCATGGTGTAGGCATCAAATAGGGCAATATCAGCATAGCCTGTAGGTATATGAGCTAGTGGCACTGAGTTAAACAACGTAGAGCTTAAAACCCTTTTCCTGTCAGAAAATTCATAATTGGTGGAAGCCTTACTGCTTTGTAAAAACCTGATTGTATGCATTGTGAAAAAGATGATACCTTACATGAAATTTAAGTGGATGTGAATTGGAAATTTAGTAGACCCCTAATTTAACTAGCGGTGACTGCCAGTTCTGACTATTCAATAACTGATTGATGTTCCCTAATGGGAAATTTCATGGTCACACATAAGCTTATTGAATAAACTGTGCCTGGACAGGAGAATCTTAAGTAGGCCAGCCTGTTGAGTTACTTGGATGTTCTCTTCAGGCATACAGGCTGGGTAGTACTGAAATATAGACTAGCTGGTGTAGGAATTTGTTTGTAGTTTAGGCTAAGAGTGGCTGCATTCCAGTAAATACTGCTTTGCCTTTGGAGTAGATAAAATCTTCTGGTTGTGAATCCTTCCCAGAGCAGAAAGGCTTGATATACTTGAGAGATAGATTGGTCGATGGAGGAGACTTTAAGCTAAGTTGTCAATTTCATGTTAAATCAGCAAAGATTTTTGCACTAACACTTGCGGCTAGATTTATAGTATTTAATTCCAGGTTTCTTATACATAAAACATAAAAAGTTTTAAAGTAGGAACACAGAAATAAGGATAAATAGAATCTTCTAATGGCAATGTTACTAGTATCCAGCTCCTAAAGAATTCTGTTTTCTATATGAAAGTTTTCCTATATAAAATATACTTTTTTTTTTTTTGTCATGGTCTTTGCAGTAAGTAAGCCCATAAATATAACACCAGAGCAGACTTCACATCCTGTAGTTCTTTGCCTGAAACATGACCTGGTGGGGAGGAGTGTTTCAACACAGTGTTGAAGAAAGCTGTAGGTATTTTCTTTGAAGGGAATCTGATCATAGGACCTAACACCAGGAAATGGTCATCTCTCCTTTTTTTAAAATCCTGACAATTTCATCTCTACATTTTATTTTTTTTTTTCCCCCCTCGTGTGATACTTCTTATTGTGCCCTACTTTGTAAAGGTTCCAAAGCTATTAGAAATAAAGCATGTGGCATCATGTGGCATTTCCTCTCTTGTACAGGTGGTTTTTTCTTTTTGGTGATAGTCTGCCACTTTACAGCTGATTTGCTAAGCAGGGTTTTGGGTGGTTTGTTT
>JANRGW010022854.1:2868-14137 GCA_024733675.1 Psilopsiagon aymara
TCCCTGCCCATGGCAGGGGGTTTGGAACTAGATGATCTTAAGGTCCTTTCCAACCCTAACTATTCTATGATTCTATGTGATTTTCTTTCATAGAATTAAATACTGGCTAGTTAAATCTCAAAGCTTATTATCAGTTTTCCCAACTGAAAGAAAAACCAATGACTTTGTGGTTTAGGCTTCTTGGCATATTGAACTGAATTCTAAATGGAAATCTTTCAATAATGTTGTCACTGTTTTCCAGTCAGGTCAGGTAAAGTGCATTCGCTAGTGCAGAATCTAAACTAAAAGGCTCATTGCAAAAGGTATTTGAATAGGTATTCAAAAAGCATTATCTTGTAAGTGAGAAAGATATTTCCTTGCTAGAAAGGGGCTGATCTTTCTGTTACTCTGTAGCTTTGTACCCATTTGCCTCCAGTTTCTTGCCCTCATTTCATTTGTTTTTCTAAAGCTGTATTTCTTATATCTTTTGTCTCAAGAAACACATTCTGAAGAGTGTGTTTCTCCCTCTTGTTCAGTTTTTCTTATTGTGGGCCAATATTTATCATAGCCAACACCAATTTAAATGGCAGAATATGTTCTTCATATTTACATCCTGAAAATCTATGATATTTATACATTATAATATGTGTAGTATCTATGGTCTACTTGGTGTGTAGGGGGAAGTAAGAAAGGAACGTTTTCACATCCTTTCTTATTAAAAAAAAAGTAGTTACTGCAAGAGGTTTATTTTCTGTATTTTCAAAGGAAATCTGCTGGTGTGCACCATTCCTTATGTGACCGTGATTTTAAAAAAGATATTTTTTTTCTTGTTTTGGTTATGTTTTGGTTATGATTTTTTTGTTGTTGTTGTTTTATTTTCTCCCCTCTCCTAGTTAGCCATAGGTCAGTGTGTTGCACTAATGTAATGCCAGTACATGCATTTTGTGAGCCTGTACTGCATGGTGTATTTCTGTGGAGCTAAAGGTTTGGAGAAGCCTACAAAGTTAGTAGAACAATCAGTCTTGCAATATCTTTGTAATTTATTTTTAATTATCAAGAGGTTTTTTTCTTGGCTTTCTGAGAGATGAATGTGGATGGATGAAGTCATGTAATATAATGATGGTACCTTCTGTTACTTGTTTGCTTTTCTTCTTCCATTTGCTGAGCAGTACAGAGTAAGCTCTCTGGCTCTTATGCTGACTTTCTTGTGTTCTGCCTACTTGAGCAGTTTTCTCTGCTGGTTCTCTGAATTTAGGAGAAAACTTTATTGATGCCAGCCATGTTGCATCTGTTTGCTGTAGGAGACTGTTGTGAACTTTTCACTGTTCTTGATATACTGGTGTAATGTGCTGCTCTGTCCTGTGGTTAAACAGAGCAGGCCATGTCCAGAAGTGGCTCACTAATACACACTTAGCTGTGAACAGAAAGGATGAACAGTAAACAGGATTTCTTACTTTGGTAGAAGAAATGTTATTTGCTTTGGCTCGTGAAAGCTGAAGATTCTCTTCCTGAACATAAGAACTTTTTTTGGACAACAAGAAGTGAAAACCTAAACTTCGTCCTTGGGTCAGTGTTAGTCCTGACACATAGTAGTACTTTAGGACAGCTTTTGAAATTGTGTAGGTTTCCATGTGCCTTATGCTGATGATAGAATGATATTCTAGTCATTATAATAATATTCAATTTTATATTCAGTAATAGTCAATAATATTCTTCATTAGAGCCTTCTACTATTTTTGATATTGAATCAGTTGCAGTTTTCTGCAGTCTAGGTGTGTGAAAGACAGACACAGTCGTTGCTGCTTTGAGGATATATTTGAACTCTGGTGTATTGCTGCTCTTGCTTTGGTGTCCATTTTTATCATTGTATATAATCTTCCTCATTGGAACAAGTTCTTGGTTCATTACTAGAAGACTTTATTTCCCCTCACTGAAGAACTACAGTGCTATCTGATGCAGAAGAGTATGCATAAGATATAGTCAGGTAAAAGTGTGTTAACAAGATTTCTGTCCTTTTTCTTCTGAATATGAAGTTAAGTTTTGGTTGCCAGTTTTGGCTGGACTGTAGAAAAAATATTTTGTCAGCAATTCATTGAAAACTTGGAGCTGTACTTCAGCTCTCACTGAAGTACATACCACTAGGATTGCTTAAGCGAATTTACATAGCTGCGGTATTTGCAACAGAGCAAGTACTCTGTTGTAACGATTTGAGTCCTGTGTGCCACAGCTAGCTAAGTGCACACCAGCCGTTTTTAAGTGTCTGTTATGGCATTATATGGCTGAGTTGAAATACAAACTATACTTCCCGGAAGTTACGCTCACTGCTGGACTAACAAATGACTGGAATTAAGAAGTTCTTACTTTTAAAGTTAAAAATATTATTTAATCCCTGTCTATCTTCTCGTCTCTCAGCTGGAGCATCCAGTTTCATATTACATTGAATAAAAAGTAAATGCCACATGTGTTTATTCCTTTTGGCTGGACTTTCTTGCTGTCAAACACTGCTTTCAGGTATGGAAAATCTTTCTTTGAATAACCAGCCAACTTTAGGTTATAGACAAAACTTTATTCAATAATTTATTCCCTTTTATTGTGCACTGAAATTTGTGACTTAATGTGCGTCTAAGTTTGTCTGCAATGAATTCCACAAATAAACACTTAGGATGCTCAAATTATTTTTGCAGTTGCTGCCATGAGCCATTAGGACAGAGAGAGGACATCCATCCAGGACAAATATTTGTGTTTAAGTTCACTGGCTGAGCTGTAGTCTCTCCCATGGAGTCCTCACTAGTCCATTCATCTAGCACATGCTGGGTTTTCTACTCTTCACCCATCACAGGAAGGCAAGCACATCTTTTAAAATCTTGTTTTGGCAAGTCCTCCTCTGCGATCCTGTATTCGTATTTAAAGTCCAAGTCTCCAAGTTGGAAAAGTTCTTTGGGAAAGTTCAGGAGGAAGTTCTGTCCAAGTGTGTGATGCCTTTGGCTTCTCCCTCCAGTCTTGCAGCAGTTCTGTAGGTAAATTTTGTCAGAGGAAATCTGAGATTATTCTGAGCAGTTCCTCAGGGCTCCTTTTTTAAGAGCAGCTGTTGGTAGTGGATGTTCTGCAGTTCCTCTTTTGTTGCCATTAAACCCCCCTCTCCCAGTTAAAGGGAGCAGAGGAAGCATCTTTAAAGGCAGACATAGCTTTCTGTAATTTTCCTGTGACATTTGCCTACTTCTCAAGTCACAGGATGTTTGGTAGAAGACAATGCTCTCCTGTCAGTGAAGAGGGAATGTCTGAAATGTTGGCTATGTTTCCTGAGAGCCGTCAGTTATAGAATCATAGAATAGTTAGGGTTGGAAAGGACCTTAAGATTATCAAGTTCCAACCCCCCTGCCATGGGCAGGGACACCTCGCACTAAACCATATTACCCAAGGCTATGTCCAACCTGGCCTTGAACACTGCCAGGGATGGAGCCTTCACAACTACCCTGGGCAACCCATTTCAGTGCCTCACCACCCTTACATTAAGGAGCTTAAGGCCTCACTTCAGTGACTTCTGAATGTAATCAGTGATGAAAGGCAAGACATATGCTTTCTAACAGGTTGTGAAACAAAGGAGGGCTATTTTGCATATCAGCATAGTGAGTTTGAGACTGTAAGTACTGATGTATTTTGAAAATGTGTTTGTATATGGACAGCATAACAAAAACTGCATCAGGACCTGGAAGAAAGAAAGGTTACAGTGCTGTGATGCACACCTAAGCGTGTCTTGGAGTGATACAGTTTTCATTAAATCTTCTCTATTGTGTACTATGAGCTAAGAAATAGTTAATAAATTTAAGAAGGAAGCCAGTTCTAGAAGGAATGCCCTGGTCAGATTTTATATTTAGTCCTCACATGATCATACCTGTTTATCCAGACCAGATGGCTTCTGGTTGCTTGTAAGCATCAGAAGTGCTTCTGTCTCTGAAATCTGTAAAGCTGCATTGCAGAATGTAATTTGCACAATAAATATTCTCTTGAACTGATACCTCCTCATATTTCTCTTTGTAGGACCTTTATCCTCTAAACAGCTCCAAGATATTTTTTTTTTTTATGTTGCCACCTTTGCTATGTTTAATGCTAGATGCTGAGTGGCATTTTTAAATGGTATTAATTAACATGTATTAGGCAAGGTATTCTTAAATTGCTTCTGAACTTCTAGTTAACACAGCTCCTGAACTTGTTTCAGGCTAGCAATCTGATAATCTTGAATAATAAGAACTATTCTGATGCTGCTGCTTCTGGTCTCACTCCTAAAAGCAATGATCTGAGGAGGCAGATTGTGTAGCTCCAGCTGAAGTTCTTCAAAACATCACTTGACTGGCTGTATACCCCCTTGTTTTGTAGCTTTTGGCTAAAATCTTAGAGCAAGAAGAAACTGGAAGTTTCAGGACTGAAAGCTGTTGAAACTTACCTGTCTTGTCCTGGATGTTTTGATCTGTAGTTGGGCTTGTAAGGAGTGCCCAGAGCTTGCTGCTCTCAGAAAGTTTTAAGGAGTATGATGTTACAGGATATTCTTGAAAGTCTTTCCAAAGACACTGGCTCTGCAGAAACAAGTTCATTTCCTTTCTTGGATATGATTCATGGCATACACTAATTAAATGATCCTATCTCCTTGATGGTTCTTTGCTGTGCGGTTGTCTTCTAGAAAATGTGTTGGTCTTGCCATCATGCAGCTACTGTCTAGGCTACTAGCTTCAGAATTAATGCCCTCTAACTTTGGTAAAAAATTCATGCTGCTACAGGAATGATGCATGAGTGACCATTCCTGTCCTGTTTTTAGTTCTGAGACCTTGTCCTTTACTATAGGCTTCCCCTTTCAGGTTTGGTTATGACCTGTTGCTTCTGTCTTGCTCTGCTTATGATCACAATTGTAATCGGTCTTTTTGCATTATGCATCGTTTGGTTCTGCTTCCTCCACCCCTATGTTCCATCTTCTGTTCTATTCAAAGGGATGGGTGTAGTTTTCATGCACTTGTGAGACAATAAATTATGTTCTCTGTATCTTCCATCTTTCCAATATAGCTTTGTAATGAGTGTGCTGATTTAATTCTTCTGAAGTGTTGATTCCCATGTTGTATGTGCAGTATGCCGAAAAGGCTTTCCAAGCACTGCCATTAATGATATTTTTTTTTTTTTCCCAGTAAAAGCTTTTCCTTCAAATATGCAGAGACCTATGCCTTAGGCTCTGGAAAATTGTGGAGCCTTTAAAAAGTCATTCCTCTGTGTTCCCCACACACCACTCCCTTTTGGGTTTGTATTAATCAACAACAGAAATGTGTGTCACACAGTTTAGAAACTACTGTATTTAGAAGAGAAATCGGCACAGAATGCCGTGAGATCTAGAATATTGAACCTGCAAACATATGTGTTTTGTAAAATAATTAGGAAAAAGTAGTACAAAATTACATTATAATTTATCCTAACCGAGACCAGTGTGTATTCTAAAAGCTGTTTATTTAAGAAATACTTTGGTGGTTCCATTAGAGATGGGAGTATAGCTTGTGTCATCAGTTTTTCCAAGTGTATGCATGGGGCAGTGTAGCTACTATGGAAAGGAAAAACAGGTTGTATTTTTGATTCCTGAAGAGCAAGGAACAGAAATCCTCCATTTTAAAATAAGAGTCGTAATACGCCTTTTGGCTTCCAGAAAAACGATATTAAGAGTGTGGTCAACTGTTTGGCATAGGAAGTAAGATTTTTCTGAACATCCACTTTCTCCTTTGGAAACCACACTCAATGATGACTGTATAGATTAGGCTGTGGGGCTCCCCCTCCTCATTTTTTGCCTTTGGCTATTTCATCTTGGCTTATGGCATGTGGAAAGAAGTGTGGACAGAAACTAGTGCTGCTGTAGCAAGGAGTCTTGCCCATGGACACAGATTTGAAAGCAAAGATGGAACTCCTCCGTGGAGTGCTTGCTGTTTAATTGGTATGCATGTGGTGGAGAAAACAGAAAATGATACTTTATTTTTTTTTTTTTTTTCATTTTCTTTCTTTTTCTTTTTCATTTTGGGCTCGCAACTCTGTTTCTCCACTCTGACAATTTAGGGTGTCCCCTGCCCCCTTCTTCTGCCCTCCAGAAAGTAATTCTTATTTTTAATTCCAGGAAAATTGAAGTTACATTGCAGGTTCCAAGTTCAACTGTGGTTTTAAATAGTACTGACAATTGGAAAAGTTTCCTTAATTGTAGAGATCAGAGTAGTGTCTACTTTCTCTTTGCAGTTGCAGTGTACTGGCACAGATTTCCTCAGTCTTTCAAAGCCCAGCCTTACATATTTATTTATCTTGTCGCCTCTTTTTTCTTGTATATTTTATGGATGGAGGGGAGCAGGAAATAATTTTCCTTTTTTTTTTTTTTTTTTCCCCCTTGGTAGCTCTTAAAAAAATATAATTATCCCCACTTTGCACATAAATAAAAGTCTCTTCTAGTGCCTTTCAGATTGAATGGGATTGTCTTCTGAATCAGCAAAATATTAAAGGTAATCTGAACTCAGATTTCTAGACCTGAGTGTTGAGCTGGTGGGCTGTATCAGGGCCTGTAAGGAAGATGCACCCATTGTGGGTAATGCCTTTTGAAGATGAAAGGACGTTCACTATTTTGCTTCATTCAGCTCAGGAGAAAACTGTTGCGATGGGTTGAACCTTAAATATAGAGATGTTTCCTTATTCTTTTGAGTGAGAAATGCTGGTGTTCAAGTAGGGTGAATTTCCTAGTTTCTAGAGGTCTTTGTGACAACACAGTTTTTACTAAATAGCTTTGTACTTGTTATTGTTTTTTAAATAGTTTTGATAAACTGCTTGCATTCTTGTGGAAGTACCAAAATATGTCTGTTTCTGAAGTATGTTCTGCTCCCAAGCAATTCTGCATAAGGCATATTGCTTTTTTGGCATCTTAAAAGGCTGGCAATGTGGCTTTGGAAGGTTAGGTGTCAAAATTGTGGTTGTTTTTTTTCTTCAAAATTTATATGATTTGTTACATTTGTTTCTGAAACTACAAAAATGGTAATTTTATTCTTACTAAATATTTTGGATAGAGTGGCATTATTGTAGGGTGATGAAAAATGCTTTTGGTTTTGAGATTGGAAGAGAAATTTGCTGATCAAATAGAGAATCACCATGTCTTTTTCTTTCTTCTAAAACGTTTGTGGAGGTTTTCTTCCTAATATTCTGAGACCAAGGACACTGTTCTCTAAACTTGCTAATGGGATCAAATCAACTTAATATGGAGCATTACTTTGATGATAAACTTGATTGCTTACACACGGCTTTGATTGGAGCAAGCTTAGTGGTCATTTGGAATAAACTGAGCACAAATGTAGCTTATACCATTTCATCCTGGCTGCTTCTCAAGTTTAGTTTGGTGCAATGCAGCCCTTGTGCTATTGTAAGTCTTTGAACTGAACATCTCCTCCTGTATTTATCTACTATGTAAGCACTTAATTTTTTTTAGGATTTTAGCCAAACAATTTTTTAAAAGTCAAGAAAATTGACATATTTAACACTGTTCATTTGTTACTGTGTTATGCTTGCATAACAACTTTAATTTTCACCATTTCCTCCACTAAATTATCATGGTTCTCAGTTTATCCCAGTAGTTCTGCTGTTGGCCTTAAAGAAAGTTTAAATCTCCTACCAAAGCCTTTTTTGTCCATCTGACGTGCCATATTCAGTCAGTAACCCAAAACTGAATGTCTTCTTTTAGTTCAGAATTGTGGATGGCCTACTTTTCTTCTTCTTTTCTGCCGCCTTAAATGAAAAACAGGAGAGCTGAGGACTAAAGACAGTAGGCTTAATTTTCTGCATCTTTGCTTAGCTACCACCAGAATTTCTGGGCATGGTAGCAAGAGTTGAAAGTGCTTTACTCCTCTACTAATTCTTCTGTTATCTCTTGGTGATGATCTTTTACAATATCTTACTGCTCTGTTCTTCATGATACAGTAATGAAGGAAGTTGATAAGGTGAAAGAGAAACATAAATACAGAAGCAGAAATTTCTGAGGTATTACATCATGTAATGAAATAAAAGGGTAAGAAGCACACAGAAGTCTATGCTCCTTTATAAGCAGAAACTTTATTCTGAAGTACTGCAAGCTCCTTAAGCAGTAGAGGTCTAATCCACAGAATGTGAAATATATTTGTGAATTAATACAAGAATGTAGACCCAAGTGACAACTAAAATACAGGTTGTCTTCTTTGCAATAGTAATCACTAATGTGCACCTAGTAGCACTAGTTCTTTTTGAGATAATTGCTGATCACTTTTTAACTGCAAGGCAAATGGACAAGATTTCCTCTAGATAAAGTTATGAAAATTGAGGTTGAAATTCTTAGTCTGAACTGCAGAATTGAAAACCTGAGGTTTAGATTGTCTCCTTAAATGCACTTTCTCCATACTTCATTGTCAGATGAAATTTGTAATTTATGAGGCTAAGTACTATGTTCTGCACAACTCTGATTATTTTGCGTTTTTTTGGTTTTTTTTCTTTTGCATCTCTAGATAAAGGCCTTTGCTTATACTCAAATCTTCGAAAAATAAAAGTCAGTTTTTACCATTCTGAAGGTTGAACTGTGGATGGCTTGTATGCAGTGAGTTGTTGGTTCAGGAATTACAGAAGTGTTTACCTTGACTACCCCGCTGATGGCTTGATTCAGTTGTTGTGGCTGAGTCTGTGCTGCTCAGTTGAAATACATTTGTGCTTTTGGCTTTGAGGAAGTCTGCAAGTTCAAATTTGTATTGAGAAACTCTTGAATCAGTACTACACTGCTCAGAATGCCAATTTTATGTTAATGATTCCCTATGCCTGTACTTTTTTTTTTCCTTGAGCATGCTTACAAATATCATTTAAAAAAAAAAAAAAAAAGAAAAGAACATCATAGAGTAGCTTTTATTATCCCTCCTCCTCTTAAAAATGTCTAGTTTACAGTAACTGAACCAGATGCTGGCTAGGACCACAGTTACCGTTAGAAATATAATAGCTGTTAGTCTTTCGGAACTCTTGTTCTCCTGTTTCCCCAGTTGTCATCCAAAAAATACTTCACTGCAGCTGGAAGGCTTCTGTGTGATCTTCCTGTTAGCTCTGTAGTGGATTATGGCTACTGAAAATAAAAGGCTATCAGCAAAGTGAAAAGTAGGGAGAAAGTGGAGGGAATATTGAAATCACTTGGTTTCCATATTATTTTAGCTATATCTTTTCAGTAGCTTAATCAGCTCAGAGGATGCTCTGAGATTTGACCTGTAATTATTTATATTTGATAGGTAGACATGCTGCTTTAAAAATGCGTTGTTTAGTATGAATATACCTGTGCATCATATGTAATCCTGTCAGTGCTCCTAAGAGTGTATTTTGAAGTGTAAAATATTTTTACGTACTTTGTTGTTTCCATAATGCTAAAGGTACATGTCTGTGTTGAAAATAAATGACTAGCATTTGCTATTGACCACTGTGAATGGTTCTTGGGAAAGTGATCACTTTAAATACTGGTGGTAGGATACGGCTAGACTGACCGTGCCTCATAGGGCAAAGAGTTAGGTTTTCGTTATCAGCTTAGGCTCGATTACAAAAGGAATAGTTTTGTAAGTTGAGAACAACATTTTGGTGCCTTACATCTGACAAAGAAGTTTCCATTTGGTTTGATGTTTTGTTAGAATTTTTTTAATAAGAAATTATTGGGGCATTTGTTGACTGGTGCATGTAAAATAGTGTTGTGAAGAGTCGCATAATAGTTTTCAAACTTGAACTTTGATTTGATTTTTTTGCTGATATGCATAAACAATCGGATGAGTATTTTATTATTTGAATTGTGGTGTGCCTTTTGTATAACTGGCAAGAGGCCCTAACCAGCTTTCCTTCAAGCATTTGAATGTGCTGAATTGATAGGAAATGACCATTGCTGTATTAGGAAAGATGCTGCAGGACAACTTGCAATTATTTTGTGACAGTTTCTATCTATTAGCAAATAGGACCAGAAGCATGTAACCTGGTCATCAACAGGATAAAATAACTGACGCCATTTGGAGTAAATGTAGATGCTGATTTTTGTAGCACCAGTAACACCTTTTATTCTTTTTTTTTTTTTTTTTTCCCCTCTTTAGGTTCTTGATTGTGACAGACTATTTGCTGAAATGTCCAGAATTGGTAGAAGCCCTCTATGCCAAACTGAGCAATCAAGAAAGGTAACCCCAAAACCCAATGTGGCTTTTAGTATTTAGCATTCCATATAGAGTATCCTGTTCACATGATTGAAAAACTGTGTGGTTTCATAGTTGGCACAGAATCTCTAAATACATGTTTCTATGTCAGTAATGGTTTTAAATTGGTTGGTTAACATTACAGCTTAGCCACAACTGGCAGTGATTTATGTAGGGTTGCAGAATCCAGGTTGGCGCCATTACTTGGTAAAGAAATACTTTTTTTAAGAAAAAAGTCAAGATTTCATGACTATGTCTTGATTTCATAAGAGCACCACACCCTGCAGTGTTTTACAGCTGTATTTGAAATATCCTCAACTGTTCATACTCCTGTTGTAATTACAAGAAATTAAAGGAAGCCTTTACTAAAGTTGGAAATGTGTCTCCACTGGTTAACAGAACCTAAAAAATGCAGATATGCAGATGCCCATTATTACTTAATCTTTTAGTGTTCCACTATTAAAAACATGAAATGCTTCAACAATCCTTCACCTTGAAAGAAACTAGCTAGTTTTCCTTCTAGTGTTTCTGTAAATATATGCTGGATTAATGGGGAATGGTCTTTGCCATATTTGGGAAAATGCTCATTTGCAAGTGCTCTAATCAAAGGTTAGGGAAGATCAATTTTTGGAAATACTGTACTATAATTCTGCTTCTCCTCCAACTGCTTGAAGATCTTGTCATCTTGTTTATGTAGTCAGTATCATAGAATCATAGAATCACAGAATAGTTAGGGTTGGAAAGGACCTTAAGATCGAGTTCCAACCCCCCTGCCATGGACAGGGACACCTCACATTAAGCCATGCCACCCAAGGCTCTGTCCAGCCCGGCCTTGAATGCCACCTGTGATGGAGCATTCACAGCTTCCATGGGCAACCCATTTCAGTGCCTCACCACCCTCACAGAAAAGAATTTCTTCCTCATATCTAATCCAAACTTCCCCTGTTTAAATTTGAACCCATTACCTCTTGTCCTACCACTACAGTCCCTAACAAGTAGTCCCTCCCCAGCATCCCTATAGGCCCCCTTCAGATACTGGAAGGCTGCTATGAGGTCTCCACGCAGCCTTCTCT